>RJWM01006709.1:0-35841 GCA_004363535.1 Dasyprocta punctata
TAAGACATTTTGGAGAAGAACATACCTCATTGAAAAACTCTCCAGTGGTTCCTCATGTGTCTCAAATAAAAATTGAAATCCTTGGGATGGATCTCAGAGCCACAGAGACCTCTCCAACCTCATCTCCTTATCTGTGATGGTCCTTTCTTCAACCTCACCATGCTGTTCACTGTTCCTTCAACACACTGGACCCCTGTCTGCCACAGGACCTTGGCACCAACTCTTCCCTCTGCAGCATAAATGTCACCTTCCCTCTTCTTCCCCAGATGTCACCTTCCCAGTGAGTCCTACCCTGAAAACTCTCTTTAGAACTGCAGTTCCAGGACTCATCTCCCTCGTCCTTCTCAGTGCCTGGGTATAGATGTTTGTCAGGACAATGGAGTTGGCTTACATTTTCATATCCACAGTTTGTTATTAGCTCCCTTGTCTTGACTAAGATGTGAGCTCTTCAAAGGCAGAGGCTCTTGTCTGCCTGATTCACTAAGTGTAGAAGAAGTCAGAACACAGAGCCAGCTGAGTTTTTGGTTAGGACGGATGTAGTTTAGATTCTGCTATACTTCCGGTCTTTTTTCACTGGCCTTGGTTTTCCTGGGAAAGCAAAAATGTTTGAGGAGCAGCAAATAAAATGAAACAAAATATAAAATATGCACTGTTAACAGGAGAGTGGGACTTGCTAGAGTGGCCCACGGCCTCCAACATGAAGAGGTCTGGATGGAAAGTGGGACATAGAGAAAGATGAGCCGTAATCCAGGAAGAAGCCTGGAGAATGAGCAACGCTGAGAGACGGTGAAGACGTGCTGAGGAAGCCATTCCCTCTCATCTCTGTGAATAGAGGTCAGACCTGTCCTTCCTGCCCGACTGCCACCAGGGTGGCAGAAAGTCCACAGAGAAGCAAGGGGTCATTGTGATGGGACAGAGAGGGGCCAGCTCCCACGAGGCAGGAAGCTCCACCTGGATGCACCGTCTCCTAGGTTACCCAGCAGGGCCCTGACAGTAATCACAAGTGTCCTTGTAAGGGGGAAGCAGAGGAGCTCTGCCACCTTGTATCTTCCCTCCTGCACATAGTCACTTTTCTTAGTCTCTACCCTATTCTCTTATGCCTGTTTGTGGGTGACATTTATGTATACTCATGTATCTACACATACACAACACACACACACGCACACACACACACACACACAGAGTCATTTCTTCATGAGGTGTCTGTGGGAGACTGGGTCCCAGAATCCCATGGACACCAACATTCTCTGCTATCAACAGGAAGTATTCACACATGGCCACCCCAGATTCTTCGCCTCACCTCCGAATGACTTACAATGGTTGAGACAACGTAACTGTTACATAAATAGTTGTCATGTTCGTCATTTAGGGGATGATGACAACAAAAAAGTCTTTGCACATTCAGCACAGACATAATTTTTATAAAATCGTATTTGATTTTCTGTTAGTTCCACGAGTGACCAAGGAACCTGCAAATGAGGAAAACTCACCATATGGTGTGCGTGTGTGTGCGTGTGTGTGCATGTACTCTGTTTCCTATAGAAAAAAACATAACATAAGCTACACAGCGGCACACTATTTTTCCGTGGAGCAATGTGTCCCGAAGATCTGTTCCTATCAATAAAAACAGCCCTCTTGGTTTTCGGTGGCTGCTCACCGATCCATTTGGTGGCTGTTCCACACCTTGTTCACTCCGTTCTTTCCTGCTGGACCTCTGAGCCATTTGCAATGGTGGCTTTTCAGACCTTCAGACAGTCAGGTCCCTTGCAAGCATGGTTCTCACTTCCAGTGCCCGCATGTTCTGTGGGGTGAGTTCCTAGTAGGCCAGTTGCTGGATCAAAGGGAAGACTTAGCTATAACCTTAGCAGACACTGCAAAATTCTCCCCCACGCATGTAGCACCGTTTTGTGTTATCATCAGTAACAAATTTTAACAAACTTATTAAAGGTTGAAAAAACTAAATCACTTTAGAAAGCATAAAATAAATAACAGAAAGAACTTGGTTTGCAAGTCGATTACACAGATGAGAAGTACTTGTACACAGTGAAATGCAAGCTGGCCGGTGACCCACATGGCACCGTCTATCTGATATCAATAGTTGGCTTTGGGTGGCTAACTGCCTGCTAGTTGAATGGATCACTCACCCACACGGAGGTTTGGGTTTCTCTAAATTTGTCCCTTATTTCTCAAAACCTTTGTACTGTATCTTGCTAGCCAGATGGGCCCTGCTGTTGACTGAGTGTCCAGGTCACTGTTACCTGGACGTTAGTGACATCCTCCTCTATGCAGAGAGAAGACTGTCTCCAATCTGTGTCACACGAGCTAATGACAGTGACAACGAAGCTGTGTGCAGGCTGTGTTTTCAAACCCACACTGGCACACGTCCCTGTGGATGATGATAGCAGATGCCCCCTAGGGTATACTTTGTTCTGAGCACCACTTTAAGAGGTTTATTTGTATAAACTCTCTTAATCTGCAAATGACTCTATGGGGAAAATGTAGTTATTACTGTGTTTCTCATTGTAGTTGAGACACCTGAAGTCACCACGAGTTTAAATAATTTGCTCCCTGTCTCAGGAATGGTAAACAACGAGACTTGGTATTTGAATCAAGATAGTCCTTCAACCACGGTGATTCCGGGAAGTGGGAAAGTGAGTCTCGCAGCACCCACTTTACAGGAGAGCAAACCGAGTTGCACAGAGATCAAAGGCTTTTCCCAGCTTCCCACAGCTACTAAGAAGAAGATCTAAAATTTGATTTTTTCACTTGTGGGTTCAAATCATGTGCACCCGTTTACATGGTTTATATGTCAAACTCTTTTAACTGAACACGAAAGTTATGCTATCCACTTGTGAGAACTAACAACGTGTCAATCATTTGAGACTTCCCTTCCCTTCCCTTTCCTTTCTTTTCCTTTCCTTTCCTTTTCCAAGGCAGAAGATTAATTTCCCTTTCTAATGCAAGGAGAACATTTAACACAAGTCAGCTAGGGGCAGGTTTCCTGTGAGATGTATTCGTATTCTGCTTGTGTTTTTTTTTTTTTGTACCGGGAATGGAACTCACAACCTTGTGCATGCCATGCAGGCTCCTGTGCTGCTGAGCCTAATCCCCAGCCCTGTATTCTACTTGTTGACTTCATCAGTATGCACAAGGCTTTGGGGGCCTGAATCATTGGTTTTATTCTCTATATTTTAAATATCAGAGTGCCAGGGGGGTCAATGCGATATGTCCATTATTGCTAGAATTTCTTAAAAACTTTTTCTTTCTTTCTTTCTCTTTCTTTCTCTTCTGTGTTTTTGTTGTTTTACTGGCAAAGAGCGTGAAGCCCTAGCTCAAGGATGGAATAAAGCAATGTGTGACTCAGAGGGAGACTTCGCAGGGCACGGAAACTGGTCTCAGCCCTGGCTCTGCGTTCACTTCTTTTGTGACATTGGGCAGACTGAGCGACTCACAGCCTATTCCCCCCAACACCAAGTGGGAATAATAATTCCTTTCTCACAAAATTGCACAGAATTGAATGAGAACACATATATAAAACGCCCAGGGTGGATCTGTGACAGTGAACACATTCAACAAGCAACAGCAATTTGAGTAGTAAACTGTGTTATCTGAAGGCACCATAGTGTGTAGGTGCTAGGAAAATAAGCATGGACAAAATAAAATTGCTAGCAACAACCCATGGGGATTTAGTACTGAGATGAGTGACTTTTTCATAAATTAGCATTTTTTTCCCCTTCATCTCCTCATTCTCACACCAGAAGTCACTTGTTCTAAAGAGGCTTAGGTGGATTCTCGAGAATCTCCTGATAAGATCAAGGGCATGAAGTGAAAACTTTTGCAGCTCAAAATTGAGGATGACTGTGACTGCACTGTAAAAATGAAGAACACCATGCCTTCCCCAGCTTCTTAGGTAGGACTGGAGGGCTTTGAAAAATTAGATCTTCAGCCTTGTAATTGGAAACTGGAAGAAGGTGATGAAATCAACATGAGGCAGAAATTGACGAGATTATAATTTTACAAATATTATTAGGATTTTCAAACATGTGAAGTGGTTCAAAGGTTTTAAGACACAGAAATGAACTGTACTCGCTGGCAAATCCTATTGCAAAGATTTCATTGTATCAGAAAATCGAATGATAGTGCTCAGAGTAATACATGAATTGAACTTGTCTTGATAAAACACACAGAAGCTTAAACTAAGAACTTCTGAATAAAAAGCAAACAAACTATCCAAAAATAAAATGGGAAATGACTGATTTACGTGTTCTGCATAAAAGTCATGGGACCTGCGGATTTATCTCTATATATTTGTTATCCTTTAAATTACTCAGTTACTGGTTATGGTCTGCTATGTTCAAAGGAATACCTCAAATACTATGAATGTACAGAATGCATACAAATAGCAAGCTTGTTACCAGAGGTTAAGGTCCATACTGTTCATTGCTCCCCTCAAAACACTAAAGGTAGAAAGTTTGGGTGGGGAGCAAAGGGTTTAGTCCAAGTCAGCTCTGAAGGACACAATGGGGGCTCCTAGTGCCTCAAATTTCTATCACCCCAAGTTTGGATGTGCAAGGCTTTTACTGCAAAGACAGGTGTGGGGTTGGGGGGTGCAATGAGACCACAGACAAGGAAATTCCCCAGCGGTTTCGTCTCTGGGTTGTTCTTGGCTCCCTTCCTCCTTTGTTAAAAGGAACCAGGCCTCGCCCTTCTGGGGCCAGTATCAGCATTTTAATTCCAAGCAATGCTTCAGATTATTTCTCCGGCCCACGCATCCCTGTTCCTGCATCTCAGCATGAGGCGGCTGGAGAAGCGGCCCGTCTCTAAATCATAAGTACAGTATGAACAAATCCTCATTTTTAAAGATTCAACTCAACTTCTTTGTTGCAAGCTCTGTTATCGAAGAACACACTAGATAGTCACAGAGAAACCCTTTGGAAGACACAATGCCTTGGAGAGGCAAGGGGAGGACCCGTGGGGGCTGGGAGGGCCAGCTGGGCCTGTGCTGCAGAGGCAGAACCGAGGAGGTGTCCACGCGGCAGACACTGCTGACCACCCGCCCCGCTTCCTGTCAGCAGAAGCCAGACGGTCAGTCATGACGACCACGCATTCATGTCACTGCCGGTCCAGGGGCAGTGAACAAGCCCAGGTGTCCAGGAGCAGAAGGCTCTCTACCAGCAGCAGATGAGCTGCCATGGGCCTCCATGGGGTCCTGTGTCATTCATTCCTTTGCTTCCTGCTGTGCTCTGGCCCCGCCAAGTCTGATGTGGCAGAGTGGGGAGGTGTGTGGGCCGCAGGGCTGGGGCCGCCATGATGAATTAGGGAGGGAGGTCTCAGCGTGGCAGGCCTGTGGAAAGCCTGCACCTCTCCACTTCTGCCTCTTCCAACGTGCCCCTTCACTTTCTGTTTTCCTTCTTTCTTCTCTTTTTCAAGTAAGTGACTTATTTATTTATTTTTTTTTTGACATTTTACAGTCCATTTCTATGTAACTTCATCAAAACTTTCTCAAAACATTCACTTTTGGTAAATTAGTTTCTAGCCTGAATATCTCATAGCTGGAAAACCACTTTAATCTACGCATGTGTTACTTTTCTGCTGATGGAATCTTGGAGAAGGAAAGTCAGGCAATTCTATAATCCATCAAGAGCAATGAGAGCACGATGAAGTAGAAACGTCATTAAATTTCACCCCCAATAACAAGTCAGTCAGTGGCTTCTACAGATGTGTTCCATATTGACACAGTGTGAGGTCCTCACCAGATGTAGCTGTTTGACCTTGGGCTTCTCAGTCAAAATAAACGTCTTTGCTTTGTAAAATGACTCAGCCTCAGGTTTTCTGTTACAACAAAAGCAAACTGAGATATTTCTGATTTGCATCGCAGGTAAGATAGCAGAAATAGAGAAATCAACTGACACTCCTGAAACAAGAGCCCTATCTTAGCTGTTTTTCTTACTGCTGAGACAAAATGGCCAACACTCAAAGTTAAAAGAGGAAAGGTTTAGTGTAGCTCATGGTTTGTGGAGGTTTCAGTCCATAATCAGCTGGTTGAAAGATAGGGTGGCATGGTAGAGGGATACTGTAGAGAAAAAACTGTTCATGGCAGGCAAATGGCAACAAAACCAGCAAGAAGTAAGTGATGATGACAGCCCTCTTTCTGTCCCTTATGTTCTAACTAGGCTACCCACCCTTAGGGCAGACACCCTTAATCCTAGCATCGCACCCTGAACCAATCTCAGCATCACATCCTTAATCCCAGCATCACATGCTCTAGATCCTGCCACCTCCGAAAAGCCCCATCTATGAGGCTTGGAGGGGGGCTTCTAGATACAAGTCGTAACAAATCCTAAGGTTGAGAGCCAGAGCTATGGAGGGCTGAGTAGAAAGACAGAGCCTGGTCCCTGAGGCCCTGAGGAGCTGCTGTACCAGCCCTGCACTTTCTGCCACTGCGTTTCTTGCTCCATAAGGACCGGACACTACTCTGTTAGTATAGCCTGCTGTTTTCCTGCAGCCAAAGGCAATCATAGCTGCTCCAGACTTCAAGAAAGGGGAAGATTCCGGTAGGTGGGGTGGTGGCGAGGGCAGTTTAGGTGAGAATGGCTCAGGAAATGATGTAGCAGCATAAATGAGCTGTGTGGCTAAGGAGAAGGGCAGCTTGGCTGGCCAGAAGCATCCCATGACCCTTTGGAAAGTCCCTTGTGTTCTTCTAGGGTCCTTTGGCATCATTTTATAGATTTTGCTTTCCCAGGGGAGCAGACGGAAATGAAAAAGTGAGACTACTGCTTATTGTTCTTACACAGTTACTGCAAATACCCAGGAGTCCCTTTCCAAAAGACAGAAATGGGAAGAAAACATGAAGCATTTGCATATTCCTCCAGTAATTCCTTCTTTATTGTGAAATGTTCTGGTATCAAAAAAAAAAAAAAAATAGAAAGAGAGAGAGAGGGAAATGTTGCTTTCTTGGTTTTAAATGTTTCTGTTCTAGAAGAGGCAGAAGATTTTTTCCTCTAGTTTTTCAGAAGACAGAAGACAAATAAATATATTTGGGGATGATCACTGAGCATTCTCCAAACAGGTTAAGAATAGGTTACTCTGGCTGGGGAGTTCTGTGCTTTGATGATGGCCCAGTTGTGCTGGTGGGACAGGAGAAGTCTGTCCTCTCACTGACCACAAGGACCAGCTGTGGGCTACATTAAACACCCCACTAGGAAGAGGACCAGCAAGTGTATGTAATACCTGATATCACTTGGCACCACATTTGATGGGAAATAAAAAGATCATCTCTTTGTTCTTGTTGTTCCTTGACATTTCTATTTTTTAACGTATAATATAAGTAATTGTCATTTGAGAGCATAGAAGGAAGCCCTGGAATCAATACTATTCAAAAATATGTCATACATATTTCTGCTTGGCTATTTTTTTTTTTTTTTTTGGCAGCACCGGAGATTGAACTCACACTCTCACACCTGCCAGACAGGCGCTTCAGCCACTGAGCCAAACTCCCAGCTCTAGTTTTTTGAGGTAGGGTGGCACTATGTAGCTCAGGCCGGCCTTGCGCTCACATTGTAGCTCAAGCCAGCCTCGAACTCACAACGCTCCTCCTACCTCAGCCTCCCGAGTGCTGGGATTAAAGGCGTGCGCCACCACACCCAGTTTCTGCTTGGCTATTTTAACTGCCATTTCCAGGCCTATTGTCTTCTTATCTTTTATTTCCAATTCTAGGAAAGTTAAAAAGATATCTTTCCCAGACTCTTTCACAGCTTGGGGAAGCTATTTGATACAATTCTAACCAATAATATGTCCATGGAAATTTGCTGGAAGTTCTGATTACAGATTGTTTATTTTTATTTTTATTTTTTTGATCAAAAGGAGATATATGCATCTAGTAGATGAGATGTCTGGAGGTTTAGCAGTCATCTTGGGTTTACCAGGTAACAAAGCATGAAAGAAAAGTCTAGAAAAGATCACAGGCTTTGCCCTTGACCCATTAAGCCATTGAATCAAAGGCAGGAATATCCAACTCTAAACATATTTACTGTTTTAAAAGTAAACTCCAAATCTTTTTCTCTTCCCTGGAGATTGAACTCAGGGCCTTTATACTGAACTATATTCCCAGTCCTTTATATTTTTCATTTTGAGGCAGACGCTCACTAGATTGCTAAGTAACCCAGGCTGGTCTTGAACTTGCAATCCTCCTGTCTCAGCCTCCAGGAATGCTGGGATTACACGTGTGCACCACCACATCTTGCTCCCCTAATTGTGCAGACTAGTGGTGGCGAATCCATGGCATGTGTGCTGTGTTGGGCACACAGGGCTGTGTTGGTATGCAGGCCACATCGTCCCAGCACTGCTCCAGTCGCTGAGCATCAGATAGCAGTGCCCATGGGGCAGTGCTGGCACTTCATGCTAAATGAGTGGGTTTGGGGTTGCAGGTTGGGCACTTGGTTGTTAAAAGGTGCCTCATCACTGTTGTAGACACTCCTTTTCTGCTCCTAAGGCTCTTGTGTTACTTACACCTGGATGCACTCTTAGTGGGCACAGCTGGGTTGGCACTGAACTGTTGGGGAAACTTCAAATTCCAGATTAAAGGATGGGAGCTTTACGCTTTTTTATAATAACATTCATGAGATTTAGAAACCTCACAGCTAGGTCCTCCCTTTCTACTCAGGGAAGCCATGGAGATTTCATGCTGTCCCCTGCATCCAGCTACCGGAAACCCCGACTCCCGGTGAAGGTGAGGACTCCTTGCTTAGGCTGAATCAATGGGATTTTCTCTCTGTATCTCTGCTTTGAACCAGGAGAACAGAGGAAGATGACATTCAGTGATGGTCATGAATGTTGAGAGTCTCCAAGTCTAGGGTCAGAGATGGCCCGACTAGCAGCAGAGACCTCCGGGTGAGAGAGAGAGGTGAAGCGTGAAGCACCCGGCCTGAGAGAGATCAAGCAGCCAGACTTCAAAGGGTTTCCAGTGTCCGGTTTCAGTCTACACTGAGCTGCCTCTCCTCCCCTTTCATCTTCTTTTTGTTGCTGTTATTGTTGCTTAAATTTTGAGACAGGGTCTCAGTGAGTCACTAAACAGTACAGGTTGGACTTGAACCTGCGAACCTCCTGCTTCAGCATTCCAGAGCACTGGAATGACAGGCACGTGCCACCATATCCAGCTCAGCTTGTTTTCTATAGTCTTTGCTGTGGTTCTCTGCTTTCAGGGTCCTGAACATCCTCTGCTTGGTAAATCAATATAGACAAATCCTTTGTGTCTTCTGGTATGGACTGAAGGTTTATGTGTCCTCTCCCCCACTTCCGCCTCCAGCAGGAAGTGATTAAGGTTAACTAAGGCTGTGAGGGTGCTTAGTGACCTAAAGGTGAGGTCGCAGGGAGCTCTCTTTCTCTCTTTCCACAGGGGCCAAAGAAGAGGTCCCGCTGGCTACAAGCCCTGAGAAGCAACCCTGAATGAAACCGATGCTGGGGGCACCTTGGCTTTACACTTCCAGCCTCCAGAGCTGCATGAGCCATCCAGTTTGTGGCGTTTCATTGTGACAGCTGGAGCTAATGGTCCCCTTTGTATCAAACATATCTATTTCGCTGTTCTTGCCACTTTCTGAAGCACTTCCAGAAATCTTTCACGAGTGTCCAGGTGCTCTGGAGGCTGCTTCGGTGTTCTGAATCCATTCAAAATGTGCACCTTCCACAGTCATTTTGACTTTGGGGGAGAGGCTGAAGTCACACAGTGCCAGACCTAGTGAATAAGATGGAAGAGAGCGCACTGTAAGTTTTTATTTGACAGAAATTGCCATAACTGTTTGATCAACGAGGAGAGATCAACAGATACAGTAAACATTTAAATTTTAAAAACTTATCATAGTAAAAAACACACGGTCATTAGTCCCTGGTATGGTTTATGGCTGGATGCACCCCTCAAGCCTCCTGCGCTCAAAGGAGAAGGTGACTAGTATACGGGGCGCTATAGGTGGCTTGGGGTTGGGAGGTGGGCTTGGATCAGAACGCAGGGGTTACTGAGGGTGTGACCTGGAAGAGTTTATCTCCCTTCCTGGTTCCTCCCTTCGTTTTCTGCTTCCCTGTCACCATGCCATGTTCAGTTTCTTCTCCCTGTGTCCTTCTGCCATGCTGTCCCACCTGGCAGCCAGTTGACCATGGACTATAAACATGAAACAAGATAATCTTCCCCTTCCTTAAGTTGCATCAGGTATTTTGTCCCAGGAGTGAGGGAAGCCACTAACACAATCCACCTCAAAATACTCAGACCACTCCCCCTTGATTTGAACACATTTGTCTCTTCTTTCTTAGTGATGCATCTGTTATTATGGTAAGTTATTTTTATTTAAGTTTTCACCACATGTTTTGATCACTGCTAGGAAATACACTACTGGATTCATTGCCACCTTCTACCTAGGGTATACCCCCATTCCCACTGTACCTCCTTTCAACTCTCCTTGGAAGCATTCTGTTCCTTGAACCCAAAAAGTCTTGATTAAAACCAGTAGAAGACTCCATTAATGAAAATTCTGAACATTTTCTGAAACCCATTCACCACTGAACCAGAAAGATTACTTGACATGTTCAAAACAACATGTCCACTTTATAGTCAAGAACCCTGGCACGGAGAGGAGAATCAACTGGCCTGAGGTCACATGGTGAGTGCATGGCAGAACTGGGACCTAAACCCAAAAGCGTTAGCTCCACTTCCCATTCTCTTTAATCTGGCTTTCATTATCATGGCTCCCCTACATGCTAATATCCTTTTCCTCTGGATCTGAATGGAATAAAAAGAAGTGTAGACCAACTGAAAATGGGTTTGGGTTTGTTCCAGTTCCTACTCAGTTTGAGCTGTGTAGCCAGTGGTTGGAAGGAAAACATTGGGCCCTGAAATTCATTCCTCAAAAGCCACTTCTACAAAGGTATGAAAAGGTCAAAATCTAAAGGGAGTCACTTAGGTCAAATCCTAATACAGAGGAGTTGGAGGCCTTGAAGGGGGTGGTGGGCTCTCTTGTTCATATGCCCAGGATTAAAAAAAAAAAAAGCATTGAAGTATTGTAATCCCAAATATAGAGTACGGTAATACAAGTACTATAATACTTTCTCTAGTCTTCCTCACAATCCAAGAATTTATATTTACAATTCCACTGACACATTATTGGAATCCCAGCAAGTTAATTCCTGTCTACCACCTCCAATGCAACCCATGGCGAGAATAAAGACTTCGAGACATATTCAACGTTAAGGTTAAGGGCAGCCAAGGGGTCCTGAGTCCAATCCTTCTGAGGAGATGCAGACACAGGCCTTGATCCTAGGCCTCTCCCAGAATTTATTAACTAGTGAAGCAAGGGGGTGGCTTGAGGATGAGTGACAGTGAGGATGGCCGGAACTACGTGAGTAACTTGAGCTGGCTGGCCAGGTAGTGAGAAAGATATCTCTGCAAAATGCAGAGTTAAAGTTATGCAGGGGGATCAGTTTGCATAACCCAATCAAGATATCAACTGAATTGTTTTGGGAGGCTGCTGTTTCAGTTTCTGATATGCAAACTTTATACCCTGGGGACTCACAGCCTCTTTCTCAAGGCTCATCCCCAGTCAGCATTCCCAGAGCTCACTGGCTCTGCCATCACACTGTGCTTTATACATTTTACAAAGGTCACTTTGGGAGGAAACAGGATACTGTCTGATGGTTTAAAGACTACATACCAGTACCTGCTTCTGATATGTAAACTTTGATGCCCTGGGGACTCACAGCCTCTTTCTCGAGGCTCATACCCAGTTGACAGTCCTGGAGCTCACTGGCTCTGCCATCTTGCTGTGCCTATATATTTTACAGAGATCACTATGGGAGGCAACAGGACTTTGTCAGATGACTTTAGAGATTACATATCAGTACCTCAGCTAGCCTTATTTTCAATGCTTAGGGCCAATTAAAGAGAGAAGAAAATACCATAGTCAGCTCTGTATGTATCAGTATAAGGGAATAAGTCTTGATATAATCAAAATTGCAGCAATTGTTCTGCATTCAAAGGGACCCTCTCAAGTTGTCACTCACATTAAAGGACTTTCTGAAAACCACAGCTCTGCTCAAAGACCACCACAAAACTGTACACAAAGCACACTTTTGTGAAGAGGTCTGACCAGTAACTGTCTGTTCATCTTAGCCTGACACCACGCTTATTATTCCTTGTGGTAGGAATTACTGCTTCAATACCACATATGTAATCTGTATTAGTCACTTTCATGTGACTCAGACACCCACAATTTAAAGAAAGGGAAGTTTATTTTGGTACACGGTTTAGAGAATTCAGTTCATGGTTAGCTCCTCCAAGGTGGAAATAGCATGGCAGAGGGATGGAGTGGAAGAAAAGGTGCTCAATCCCTGGAAGTCAGAATTAGAGAGAGAGAAGACTGTCCAGGGACAAGACTACACCATTCCAGGTCACACCCTCAGTCATCCACCCCCACCCAGGGCCTGGCTCCTGACAACACAGTCAATGGACAGATCCACTGATGAGCATGGTGCCCCCATAAATCCATTCACACGGGACTTTTAAATTTTTTTTTAAAATTTATTAATATATGTTTGCAGTTCATAATATTTACTTTCATGGTGGGGAAATAGTACATGTACACAACACATCTTAATTCTTTTTACTTCCCTTTCTCCTCTCCTCCCTCCATCTCATGTGAGACTTTCCAGGAATATTCCAGATCCAAAGCACAGCAAATTTCATTTTGCCTTTAAAAAGCTTTCGTTTCTTTCACCTCGCTAGTATGCTTATGCCCACCACCATGGTTTGCCATGGCATGTGTACCCCAGATTTGTGAATCCCTGCTAATTCCTGAATAAACGCATATTTCTTTAGAATGTTTCTGAAAGCAGGATTCTTATCACCTCCGTGTTACAGAGGAGGCAGCCATAGCTGGCTTGGATTAAGTGACTTGACTTGGTGGTGACGAACACAGTGCAAAGGAGATGAAAGGGAACTTGCCGTGAGTCCTGAGCAGAGATCCACTGTCACACAGTCCCGTGTCCACAGAGACAGGTGACATCAGAGGGTGGAGCCTGTGTAAGGACTGGAGCAAAACAGGAACATCCACACAGAGGTCCCCATAACTGCCATATGTCCCTCGGTGCTAATGGACCCTCACATTTTATTGGAGCATCTAAGAGTAAAGGTCATGTAGATCTTTATCTACAACATTTTAAAATGTTTTCTTATGCAATAGTAATGTGCTGGTTGACTCAGAAGGACTGATGGATGAATCTGCCAGCCAGACTGCAGAAGCCGTGCTTTGGTGCAGGAAGCCATGTGTGCCAGGGATCCTGGAACAGGAAGAGGAAATGTACCATGTCTCCTTGGCTCGCCTGGCTTCAGCAAAGATGGCTCTGGAAGGCATACCATCTTTTATACTCAGCTCAGTGCCAATGTAAAAAGGCTACAAAGAGATGCTCCAGGCTAGCTCAAGATTCACTTCCTTTAATTATAGCAGTTACTCAGTAGCACTTGGGGAGGCTGATTAAAGCAGATGAATCACTGCAGGTTTCCGTGAGAAGCTGTTTGAACTCTTCCCCGAAGGTCCGGTGGGCACAGGGGTTTGATATCCTGCTGGCTACCTTCCTGCTCAAACATGCTCCATGCAAATTTGATTGCTTGGTATTTCTCTCTAGATTTCCTAAACAGGGAAACTTTTACAATCCAAGAATCATGTATGGAACATTAGGCCATCAGCAGGCCATATGAGTCATCTTATATTCTTATGTAACAGTAGCGAGCTGGTTGACTCGAAGGACTGATGAGTGAATTTGCCAGCCAGACCGCAGAAACCGTGCTCTGATGCAGGAAGCCGTGTGTTCCAGCGATCCTGGACGGAACAGGAAGAGGACACCTGGATGGGGTGGCCAGCTACATTTCTCCAACTCTCAGCAGCTGCAACTGCTTGAGAGAAAACCCGCCTGTTAGGGAAACCTGTTGATTAGTTGACCAAAGGACGCGATGATATTTTAAAATTCTTTTCTGACTCGAGGGTGTTGCAGGATGAGGACGTCAGTGTGATCCTATGAAAAGGCTTTTGTTCCATGGGACACAGCTTGTCCCCAGGAGCTCCACAAAGGACAGAAGCAGGTCACCTCCATCTCTGTATTACCAATGCTGAGGGCCTGCATCTACCAGACGTCTGATAATGGTGTGTTACACACAGAAGTACTTACATACTGTACACTGTCTGTCTGTCTGATTTTGTTTTTCCCACAAAGCAGCCTAGATGCATGGCGTTGCCCCTTTTTACGCTCCTAAGGAGCTCATTGTGTAGCATCCGGATAAGATTTCACAGGGTGGCTTTGGAAAAAACAGAGAAAATGCGTTACCTTGCAGAACACGCAGTAATTCCTTCCCCAGTCCCAATCACATAGGCGTCCAGCCTTTCTCTATTTTTTGTTTTTTGTTTTTTGTTTTTTTCAAACACCAGTTTACTTCCTTCCAAAGCAGAGCTTCCCCCAGAGGTCCATGCTTTCTAAGGAAGGAAATACGCATTTGTGAGAGATGCATTTGTGCTACACGATAATTTCAGATCGTTTCCAGAAACAGCATTATATTCAATCTCGTGGTAAGAAAATGATCCTTTCAGCAGTTTTTCCTCAATCTTCATGGTGACAACAAAGAGAATAATTTTAGTTTTTTTTTGCCATTTTGTCTTCTTTTTGTCCTGTGCCCCTCCTTCTTTCCTTCCTTCCTTCCTTCCTTCCTTCCTTCCTTCCTTCCTTCCTTCCACTTTTCCTCTCTCCCTCCCTCTCTCCTCTACTTCCTTCTTTCTTGTCTTCAGAGAGAGTGAGCAGGGCTCAGGCTCAGAATCTAGATAAGGCATCAATTTTTAGCTAGACTTAAATGAACTGAATTTCTTCACATTGTATTTATTTTTATAGTCACTTTTTTGTGTATGTAAAATTATATCAGCTTTTATTTTAATGTAAAAATAAAACAAAATTAAGTAAATTCCTTAAAATAAAATTCAAATTCAAAATTGAGTCAATTTAAAAATAGAAATAGTGATTGATAATTGAGAATTGTGGAAAAGGTATAATGATCTGGTGTAGGGGCTCACAATTGTAATCCCAGCACTTGGGAGGCTGAGCCAGGAGGGTTGCTATGAGTTCAAGGCCAGCCTAGGCTACGTAAGCAAGTTTGAGGCCAACCTGCACCACATAGCAAGACCTAAAAAAAAAAAAAGAAAAAGAGAAAGAAAAGAAAGAAGGAAGGAAAAGGTATAATGGTAATATCTGGGGTTGGGAAAATGGTATAGAATCACATTGGAATTATTATTTTTACTAAAGACTGTGGCACTGTGTGATAACAGATTTTATGTGTCAGCTTGACTAGTCCATGGTATACAGATATTTGATCAAACATTATTTAAAATGTGTCTGCGCCAGTAGTTTTAGAAAAGATTAATATTTAAATCAGTGTATTTTGAGTGAAGCAGAATCTCTCCCAAATGTGGAGGCCGTTGTCTAATCAGCCTGAAGAAGAAGACTGGGGCGCGGTGTGGTTGTGCACAGCTGTAATCCCAGCACTCAGGAGGTGGAGGCAGGAGGAGCCCTGCAAGTTAGAGACCAGCCTGGTCTACATGGTGAGATCCTAAATCAAATACATAAATAATGAGAGAAAGAGAGAGAGAGAGAGGGAGGGAGACAGGGACAGAGGAGCCCCCAAAGAGGGAGGGGAAGCCCTAGACAGGACTTGTGCTACAAGTACAGCTCTTTCCATGGTGCAGCCTACCTTGAAACCTTGGGAGCTAAGCATGAGCCAGTTCCTTAAAATAAACCTCTCTTTCTCATATAGTCACACATGTGTGTATGTGTATGCGTATGTATGGACATGTGTATGGCGTGTGTTTGCATGTGTTTGAATGTGTGTGTGTATGTGCGTTTGTGTGAATGTGTGTGTGCTCTGTGAGTTTGCATGGGCACAAATGTATGTGTGCATGTATATATGTGTGTGACATATGTGTTTGCATAAGTATGCATGTGTGTGTGCATGTATGTGAATGTGTGTGTGTGCTTCCTCTGGAGAACCCTGACAAATACAGTGTTTCCAGATTTTAAAGATGAACTTCAAGAGTAGGTGATACCCCCTAAACCACTGCAGTCAGGAAGTGGCTGTACCACGGCTCAGTGATGGTTTCAACTCAGTCACTTGACCATGTGGTCTTCACGATTACAGAAAATGTTACAGAGGAAAAAGAAGACAAACATGTTTGCCAACTTCAGTGGAAGAGGCTTCTGTAAAGGAGGCAAGTCAAGGAAAAGCAGATAAAAAAGATATGAAGGCTAAGAAAGACTCAGGACCGCTTGGCTGTCACTTTCTTTCTATACTCCCTGAGAGCCGGCTAACACACACACACACACACACACACACACACACACGTTATGACCCTGGAGCTCAGTCCCAGGGGTATTTGTTTTTATCATAAGTGCTTGTTTCCTGGAAACACCACTGAAACACTGGGTTTTATCAACCAGTCTATTTGCTGCCTCTTTGTCTCAAGCCAGGAAGGACGAAGTCAGGATGTGTAGGTGTTTGTGGGTTTGGGTTTGGTATAAGCTGGGTCTTTTGCTGTGGGGGCTCAGTTAATATTAAGTAAGGATCATGATACAATCGATTAGGACTGGGGACGCTGTGGGTGAGAGTTACCCAGGTAAAGACTTACAGATGCCTGTATAAACAGTCCTTCAATGCTATCCATTTCCACATTGAACAGTCTCGTGTTCATTTCAGTGGGTTTCTCAATAAGCCCCTGATGTGAACAACAGTCTCTTCCTCAGCAAGAGTTTCCTGCAGCACTACCGTCATGTCGATGGAGGAATCGTAGAGTTTGTATTTGCCAGTTAGCAACTTTGAAGCATGACATGGCAATTGCTGACATTAATAAAGAACCCACTGCATTGCCATATATATTGATATTATTGAGTTTGCAAGGGAAAATTGAGAAAAAGATTAATTGTTATGTTCGTACCTAGATGTCTTCCAAGAGCCTCACACACTCATAGATGGCACTTTGGGGAGATAAGTGGGTTATGGGGGTTTTACAGCTGACTTGATATTAGGAGGTAAGATCTGCTCCTTCTGTCTCTGCTTCTCATACCTCGTGCCATGAGCAGCTCTCCTCTGCATGCCCCTCCACCATGCAGCCTGCCTGGTCATGGGCTAAAAGGTGAGCCAAAATAAACCTCTCCATCCTGAAGTTGTGGGTGGCAGGTATTTTTGTCCCAGCAAAGAGGGAAGTAACCCAGCCATTTATCTTTCAGAGTAAGTCACGTTAATGAAGACAACTGAATACAGAGGTCATGTCCAAGTAGACACCTAGTGGGAGTAGAAGGATTGGTTCCCCATGGTCAAGATTCCTTTGGTTACATGAGGCAGGAAACACAATTCATGCAAGGTTTGCAGAAAAAATAAAAATAAAAAAGGTGATTCTGTTGGCTTCTGATGCTGCAAAGAATCCAAGTCCAGGCTTGGCTAGAAACAGTCTCCACTATTACATCCATATTATGAATATGATTAGAGAAAGATCTAGAGCTACTGTATCTCTCTCCATTTCTCAACTCTACTGCCTTCTTCGTTGGTTTCTGTTGGTTCCATCCTTGAGGCCACTCTTCCTATTCACAGGGAAGAGGAAAAATACTGGAGGGATCTGTTTTAGACAGAGGGATTGTGAATGTCTTCTAGGAAGAGGTGTGTGCATGTAAGGCAGCTCTTCAGGGAGGAAAAAGTGGGCCATGGACCCATAAAGAAAGGGCATGTGAAAGCTGCTAGCAGCGCAGTATGAAAAGGACTAGGCAGAAAGCAGAGAAATGAGTTTGAAAATTAGGAATTAGGAGTGAAAAAAGAGAACAACAAGAGTCAGACCACGCAGGAATTTAGAGCCCTGGGGAGGAGGCTGGATTTTATTCTACATGTGACAGGGAGACTTTGGAGGGTATTTTGCAGGGATATGAATGATCTGTTCCTTTTTTTTTTTTTTTTTGTACTGGGGATCCAACTCATAACCTCGTGTTTGCTGGGCAGGCGCTTATGCCACTGAGCTACATCCCCTGCCCCTGTTCATGTTTTTTAAAAACAAAAAACCACGCTCTGGCTGCCAGGTAGAGAATTGGCTGTAGGAGAATGGAAACCAGAAGCCATTCCAAACCAGGTGAGAAGTATGTGGTTTGATGGCAGAGGCCACAGGACACAATCATGGGTCAGATGTCAGGATAAAGGAACTAAGGAGGCAAGAATGGATCCCAAGTCTTCCACCTGGGTGGATGGATACTCATGAGTGTCACAGGCAGAGATGGGACAGCTGGACAGGAGCACACTGGACCTGCTTCCTTTGCATGCTATTACATGTCCAAGCGATATGTCAAGTGGGCGTTTGGTCTATGAGGATGAACACAGAGGAAAGGTTGGCTTTGGTGTTGCCAAGAACGTGGATGACTAGACCAGGGTTTCGAGGACTGATCCCTGGGACCTTCCAACATACAGGGGCTAGAAAGAGGACGTGTGGCCAGCACAGGTGACTGTGTAAGATAGAGACAGGCCAAGATTGCAGCGGCCACTTACAGAGATCAAATACAATGAGCTCAGAGAGCTGACACATGGAAATAAATCCCTGACAACTCAGACTTGCAGAAACAGCTTTCTAAAATAAAAATAAAATAAATAAGAAACCACTTGCTGCAAATTGCTGGCCTTGTGTCATGCAGTCCCGATCCTCCTGCTAATGGTAGGAGAAAGGGTTTGTGAAGTAGTTAAAGTTTGCTTCCTCTTTTTGGGTTTTAACTAGGACTTCCTCTCTTCGAAGATAGAGTTGCTTCCCCGGGTTCTTTGCTCTGTCTCTCCACGGTTCCTTTTCACCATCTTGTCAGGAAGGTGTCTGGGACAAGACGGGGCCACTGGTCCTTGTTCACTGTGGTGTCTCTGAGGTGTGGCTCCTGCTGGCTGCTTGTTTGCTATTGAACTGTGGAACCAGAAAAGGGGTTTCTTGTGTCCTCCAGTTCTCCTGGTGCTTTCTTGGGTGGGGAGCACAAGAACTCGGCTAGCTTTCACTGCCCTCCTGAAGTCCCCCTGCCAGGCCACCCTTCTGTGGAGCTATCTTGACAGAGACAGTCTGTTGGGCTCTTGTAATTTGCCTGAGCAAAGCTCGGAGTAAAGGACCAGACACGGTCCTTTCCATTGTCCTTCTTCCTCCAGTCCAGTCCCGAGGGGCACCTGAGACACTTGTTCTGGCCCCTTGGGCTCTAATCTTCCTACTCTAAGACTTGCCACTCTCCTCCTATCTGGAGTCTCTGCTCCAGCCTAGGCTGTTACGTAGATTTCAGGGGACCAGGTTGTCTCTTGAGAAGTAAAGGGGAGTTTTCCAAAGGGGACTATAGAAATTCAACTCTGATAAGTCTTCCTCACAAAGCCAAAACTCCACTGATCCCACAAAGCCTGAAACCACAGGGAAATGTGCTTACTGTCCCATTTCTCTCTGACTGCAGCTAAGTAAGATTCTCCCCTTCTCGGGCTTCATGTCGTTAGCCTGGCCCCCGCCCCTAGGTATTCAGGATACTCTTCCCATCCCAAGTTCCTTCCTCCATCTGCAAAGTTACTTTTGCCAGGGGAGGAAACATGCACTGATTCCAAGAATAGAAGAAGGACATCTGTGCATGTGCGTGTGTGTGTGTGTGTGTGCACGCGCGTGTGGGGCTGGTTTCTGTCTTACACTGCCTCATAGGTGACAGTCTGTGTGTCACCCTATCAAGAAGTCCTTTAGGAAACCAACCTTCTATTAGTGAAACTGAGTTTCAGGGTGTTTAGATGCAATGCAGAGAGGGAAGCCATTAGCAAAGCTGGGGTTGCACCTGGATGTTGGGGCAGGGTGGGGGCCATGCCAAGGCCTCAGCCCAGACGACCCATTCCTGCCTCATCCGGAATGTGTGACTCACGCTTGCACAACTTGGAAGCCCCAGCCTGAAGGAAGCAGGGGACAGGTACCAGGTAGCAGATCCTTTTCTTGGTCCCCCTCTAAAGTTTGGCCTCTCTGGGACATCTAGATGATAGAGCCATTTCTCAATGTCAACAGTCAGTCACCAGGAAGAACGGACCCGCAAGTGACAGTCAGATGGGCGAGCTTCCCCAGGCAAGTGATTGCTGACAGATTTCCTACCCCGGGCAGGGTGCACTTACTCATCTCGCCACAGGCAAAGGCAAAGGAACAGCAAGGCCTCAGGGTCAATTTTCTTACACTTAGTATTTAAATATCACGAATACAGCTTATTAACTAGTCTTAAAGGGTGATGAATGAACAAAATATTGAAACAATATACATCGCGTAATGTAAAAAGAGAAACCTCTCTCCCTGGTTCTCCTTGGCAACAGTTGCTCTGATCAATCGTTTGTATTTCCTCCCAGAAATAGAGTATGAATATATAAACATATCTATGTGGCTATGTCCATATTTTTCTCGCACAAAGGAGTCTATCTGGTACATGCTGTTCTGTATTGTGTCTTTTCTCCTTGGATCTGATTTCGCACCAGCACATAAGATCTACTCTATTCCTTGTCACAATCCCAAGCCCTGGGTGAGGGGATGGAATGTATCTTGCCACTTCCCTAACAATTATTTTTTAGGTTGCTTCCAGATTTTGCTGTTACAAACGATGCAATAGTAATCAATCACACATGTACATTGTCACATGACTGAGTCCATCTGAGGGCAAATCTCTACCAGTGGATTTGCTAGGTGAAAGGGTTTGCTCATTTAAAAGTCTGATTGGATGAGGCCAACTTGCTTTCCAAAGAGGCTGCAGTAAGCATGCCAGTAGAGCAAGAGAGTGCCTGCTTTGAAACGTTTTGTGCATCCATTCTTAAGCAATCAGAGACCTTAAGTTGGAATCTGGACTTGAAGTGCCATTTGCCAGGGTTCAGGTTTTATCAGTGTAGGCGAAAGAGCACTGGTCTAAAAATCACAGTTCTAATCTTTGCTCTCCAATCCCCTTCAAAGATCTTGGACCACTTTGATCCCATCTGATGAAAAGACCTTTGAATTGGAGAAATGCTGCTTCTGGGATTCCAGACCTATGAGTCCCAGATCTTCTGACTGCCCAGGTACCCCCAGGCATAACGCAGCTCAGTCAGCAGGGGCTGACCACACCCCACCATGATCCGAGCTCCATGTTTTAGGTGCCTAGGGAGAGATCAAAGACAGAAGGAGAGCATCGAGGATAGGCAGCAAACCTGAAGGAATTATTGAGCAAAAAACACTAACAGGTAATCAGGTGTCGTATTGAGCAGCATAAACTACAGGGGCTGAGAATGTTCAGAGGACAGAGATCTGACACTAGACACTGAGTGCTGTTAGTGGGTTCATAAAAAGATGCCATTTGTTTAAGAATTTAAGGATAAGTAGAGATGTACACATCTCTACCTATCCTAAGAAAGGAAGTTGGTGCTCACTTTAGAAAGGAAGCCAGAGGCATATAAGACAGCAGAAGGAAGGGCAGGAGGTGTGAAAGTCCAATGATCATAACAGAGCAAGGTGTCCCCACAACAAATGAGGTTGTGCCTTTATCCCCTGCCCCCAAAACTTCGAAGAACAATGAACTCCTTATCCTATAGTTCATGATCTTCCAGGCCCTGCCCCTGACTTCTTATCCTCCCATTCATTCGTCTTCTCTCCTACCTACTTGCCTCTCACTTACTTCAGCCCTGGTCATTCATCCTGCCTGGAAAACTCTTTCCCAAAACACCAGCAAGCTCACACCTTCATTGTCATCTCAATAATCACACTTCGGTGTTACCCAAATCCAGCGCTCATGCTGTCCACTACTTGATCCCCAAACAATACCCCCCAAAAAACTTGATTCCTTCCACCAACTCTTGACTCCTAAATTTTTGTTCAAGCAGGGAGCGGCACAGACATTGGATTCTGGTGACATTTGAGAACCTCACCGACAGTCACAACCTGCTTCCACCTCCCTGGCACTCGCAGTTTCCGTGCTTTGCCTCTGTCATGAGCTAATATGGGTCTTTGCTATGGTAAAAATGGAAATTAAAAACTAAAGCACAGATACAGGGGAAAAGACTTTAACTGGGAAGTTAGGGAGAACATAGGAAAGGAGACCTGCAGGGGCATGCTCTGATACAGGGGCTCAGGGGGGCCCAAGAGGCCAACTTTAAGGCCAGCTGGTGGGCTGGGGTATGGCTGATTATCATCTCAGTCTTGGCATCATAGCTCCAGATTCCTCATGGCTGAGGGACAGTTTTGTTTCCAGGAAAGGATTGTTTCTGTTTGGTGGTGGTCTCAGTAATGTGGGGACACCAGCATTCCTGGAATCCAGAAGATCACAGGTCTAGGACGACGGCTGTGCCTTTGGGCACAGTGGAATGTCCCTAAAAACCTCTTGTCTTGGTGTCCTGTCTTGAAGTGGGATGAGTTCCCGTAACTTCAAAGTTAGCCAGTCCCTGTCCAGCCGCCTCCAAGACAAACCCTCCCTAAACAATCCATATACACCTATGCAGAGCTGAAACAAGATTTGACCTGAGATTTATAGCAACAAAGGGCACAAAGGGCCAAGGTTAAGCTTTGATCTGCTTTGAGTTACCCACTGGGCATCTGTAGTCCCAAGCTAAGTCATAGTTCATAACCAAAATGGCACTTTAAGTCTCTGACCCCTGAAGAAGAAAATCCAGATCATGCTTTTTAATGAGTGGCAGGCATGACCTAGGATCTCACCTGCTCCCAACCCCGTGGTGGCCTCTGACTGTGCCATGTCACTTTATTGTGGCACTTATCTTTCCACAAAATTACATTTTTTTTTTACAGTTATTGTCTGTTGTCCATCTTCACCATCCTACTAGGTTAGCAGCTCCATGAAGGTATGATTATCTGACTGTGGCACTGCTTTGAAAACTGCCCATTCAACATGTCGGTTGAATGAATGAATGAATGAATGCGGGTATTTTCCAGCGAGAGGCACGGAGGCAAAGTGCACCGAGCAGTCACTGTCACAGTGGGTATTTTTCCTCATCTGGTTCTCATGCTTTGGAAGACTGGAGTACCCAAGTCTGTCTCTCGGTCTGTCAGTTAGGTGAACGTCACTGATGCGATACAGATTAAGAAAGGACGGCAGAGTGACTGCGCCTGGGGCTGGACCTCCACCCCCCGCCCCCGCTGTTGCTTAGCAGACCGAAAACCACTGTCCCCAAAATTCAAGTTTCCTCACCTGCAAATTGGGACCAGCGACACAAAGCTCCCAGGAGAGGCAGAGGGAGCTGTCGAGGTCACATTTAGCAGGAAGCCTACCACCTCAGAAGCATTTTATTGAGAAAATGCGCGCGGGCATCACCTGTAGCTCTCGGGTGGTGGGGTGGGCGTGGCCCTCACCCCTTGGGACCCACTGCGCCCCACCGGAACCAGGTGATCTTCCTCCCCAGCCCCCATTTCCTCTTCCCGAAGTCGACTCTCTGTGACAGTTTTTGCCAAGGAAAGGGAAGAAGGAAAAAAAAAGGCCAGTTTGGGTCTCAAGAAAACAAAATTAAAATTCCAAAGCGGGCTCAAGTACAAACCTTGCTTTTAAAAAATGCCTCCTTCTCCTCCCCGCGTCCCAGGCAGCTCAGGGGAGGCAGGGGAGGGGACCCCTGGGGACGCGGGGGGCAGGCGCTGGCACGCAGGTGCGGGCCGCCAGCGCCCGGACAGGTGCAGGGGGCGGGCGCTCCTGGGGCGGGGCCGCGCACCTGCCGACGCTGCGGCCCCGCTGATTGGCCCCGCGGGCGTCGGGCGACATCAGGCGGGGGCGGGGCGGGCGGCGGGCGCCACCTCCCAGGTGGGTGCGTCCCTTCCCCAGGTGTGATTAGGCAAGCGCCCGACTGAGTAATCGGGCTCCGCCGCTGCCAAGTGGGTGACTAAGTCTGCTGGGAAGGAGGCGGCTGAAAGGGAATTTGGAGAGAATGGCAAACATTTGCTCCCGATTCCATAAAGGCTGCTGACCCCTCTGCTAAATACCAGCACTGTGCTGCGTGCTTTGCAGGCTGCATTCTCCCGGGAGCCATAAACAGTACCTCAGGCCGCCCTGGAGCTCACCTGACCTCTTGCCTGGTGGGAATATAGGCGCGTGCCCTCACGCTGGACGAAGGGGTATTTTTAATTCCCACCTTATAGATAAGGGAACTGAGGCTGAGAGGTTAAGAACTGTCCACCCACTAGTGGGTGACAGCGTCGATCGGTCCATCAACAACCCTTTATCTGAAACTCCACTATCCTCTATTTTCTTTTCTAAGGAATATAAATTGCCTTGAATCTTCTATTTATTCCAGATTTCCTTAGGGGCTTTAAGCCAATTTCCGACATTATGGGTGTGACAAGGAGCCCACACAGACCTTCCTGCCAGAAAGGCACCCCCCCTTCCCACACTCTGGAATCGTCTGTTCCTTACTGATTGAGTATTTTAAGATCACTCAGTCTGAAGTGGCGCAGAGAAAATGAGAGTGAGAGAGATCAGGAGGAGGGCATGGGAGAACTTTAGGGGCGGGGGTGGTGGTGGTATGGAAGCTCTCAACAAGAACAAAGGAGTGTAGTCACGTTTATCAGCTTTGGCTGGGGAAGGAGTTTGGGGAGGTGGGCAAAATGACATATTAACAGCTAATTTGAAGGAACATCTGCCTGTTTAAAACAGGAGACAGATTTACTAGGGTCTGAGGGTAGAGGTTTGGGGGGTTGTGGAGTCTTGGGATTGGAGAGGGCTCGGCACATGCACAAAAAGGGAGTGGGAAGTATATCTCTGGAATGAGAAGGAAAACATGGAGCTTACTCTTGGAGAGCTAAGTTGTTTCTCTGGGTCCTACACCAAGTTGCAGGGGATGTCATGTTACAGATAGCTAAGCCCCAGGCTAGCAGAATCTATCACTTACCGCACTGAAAGAGCAGATCAGACCTTAAGAGGGGTCTTCACTCCCCTCCCCTTCTAGACAGTTCTCCAGGCAGCCCAGAAAGAGGGGCGCTATTTATTATCGTTGTTGTTGTCATTATTTGTTTTTGAGGCAGGGTCTCACTATGTAGCCCAGGCTGTCCTTGAACTCCCAATAATGCTGCTGCCTCAGCCTCCCAAGTGCTGGGGTCACAGGCATAGGCCACCACATCCCCTTCACAGGGGCTCTTTAAAGCACTGCCTGCAGCTCTGACTCAGCCGGTGGCCTCTCCAGGTCCCTCTACAGGGACGTGGGCCTGCTCTAATGACCTGATCTCACGTGCTGGCCTCAGGACCACTTTACTATTTTAAAATTACTGAAAATCCCCCAGAGCGCCTTGTTTCTGTGAATTATGGCTATTAATATTTACTGTGTTGGGAATTAAAACTGAGGAAATTGAAAACCATCACTTTAAAACAGTATTAATCCCATGACAGAAACAGTTCTATGAAAAATATCTATTTTGCAAAAGCAATCGTAATTGAAAGAGTGGCATTGTTTTGCAAATCTCTTGCCTAGATTAGTGGAAACCTGCCAGCATCCGCAATCCATCCCTTGAGACCATTGTCACCACTGGAAAATTCTGCTGCTACTTCAGAGGGAGAGTAGAGGAGAATAATACCCTAGCCTATCAGGATGACACTTGTGATTTGGAACCCTTGACCGGATCTCAGGTGTCCCCACCCCACAGTGAAAACAGCTGGCTGTTTCTAGAATGTTTAGCCTTGTTTTCCTTTGTCTTGTTCTGTTTGCTTTTCCTTTCTAATTCATGGTCCGCCAGTCATTTCTTCTCTGGGCTGATTGTTTAGATAAAGATTGTCCGTGTTCTTGATGCGAGACCGAAAAAGAACACAGGTAACTCCCTACACTAAACAAACTGGAACCATTAAAAAATATCTTCTCACTGTTCATCTTGGCACACTCCTATAATCCCAGCACTCAGGAGACTGAGGCAGGATGATCACCTCAAGTTTGAGGCCAACCTGAGCAGTATAGTGAGTTGAACACCAGAATAAACTACATAATCAGAACTTGACTCAAACAAAATGAACAAACAAATTATATACATGTATTTTTTCTATACCAATTTGCTTGCCAACAACAAATCAGAAACTTGTAATAATTTTATATACCCAGAGTCAGTCATTGTTACTGTCACTAAACAGGGTCCCAGGAAATCTCCAGAGTAGACAAGGGGACCCTTGACTCACCTCACTCACTGGGCAGATTGCAGGTTTGCTGACTTCCATCACGGAAAGAATTTTCAGTATGCATCAGTAGGAAACATAAAGGGCTCTATTAGCAGAATTTTAAAGGTCCATACTCAAAGAAATAGGGTATGGGCCCTCAAGAGAGAGACAGGCATCTTGTGGCCTGAAGCTGGGCATATTTGTGGGGATTTGGAGTGTGTCCCCTTGAGGCAAGAGATTAGAGTGTGTCAGGTTGGCTGGGCAAGTGGGAGTGACCTGCCGATCATGGAGATGCAGGACGTGTGCCAAGAAAAACAATTCCCAAGCCCTGCACCTGGGACCAATCAGAAAGTGCTGTCTTCAGTTCTTCTGGCATGAAATCAAGCAGGCTTTTGATAAGACAGCCTGAGGAGTGGAGGGCACGAAATGCAGCCGCCATTAAGCTTGTGGCCACTGTGAGCTTCCTCAGTAGTCTACTCTCTCTCTACAGAGAATATTTCTTTTCCTACCTTTATTAAATACAAAACCTCACTACCTTTTCACATGGCAGGTCTTGTCAGTTCTTTGTTTAGTACAACAAGAACTTGGAAAAACCTGGAAACAGCCTCTACCACCCCGGAACCTGAGAGCACCCTGAGATGAGCTACATTAATGCAAACCATTCTCATGTGTCCGAGGCTAAGACGTGCTGTCCTCCCGATAGTGAGTGTCTTGAGCATGGGGATTGGCAGGAAGAAGTGCAGTTTACAGGTGAAAGACTCGGGCCCAGGGCCCAGTTTACTGCCTTAATGTCTTTAAGGCCCTTAGGAATTTTTCCTGGAAAGGAAAGAAAAACTTGAGCAACTTTTCCATCCTGAGGCTGCAGTTTTTCTCAGAGTACAGCTTTAATATTGCCATTTCCTTGTCTCCTTTTTAATCTATCTTTACTTCTTCTATCCACCTCATTGCCACCTGTGTATATAACGCCATCCATACACTAGGGTTGGAGGGGTCCCTGCCTGTGATAGACAAAATACTGTTCCGACCCCCAAGAGACTTTAGAAGCTGTGAATGTTACCATACGTGGCCAAAGAGAACATATGTGTCTGATTAAGGTTAAGAATCTTGACTTGGGAAAGAGTATCCTGGATGATCCAGGCAAGGCTGACCCAGTCACATTTATGCTTAAAAAGCAGGAGACCATTTCTGGTGGTCAGAAGGCTGCATGACCAGGAAAGAATGACCAGAGATGTGATGGTAGTAGCTGTTAAGACAGAGAGGGGGCCAAAGCCAAGGAACATGGGTAGCCTCTAGGGGATGGAAAAGGCCAGGTTAGGGACTTTTCCCTGGAGCCCACAGAAAGCAACTTTATCTTGTGGACTGTTTAATGTCAGCCATTGAGAACTGTGTTGGGCTTCTGACCTCCAAAATTGTAAGACAATATGTTTGTGTGTCTTTCTTCTTTTTCTGAGACATGGTTTCACTATGGATTCCAGGATGGCCTTGAACTCATGTCAGTCCTCTTGCACTGGCCTCCTGAGTGTTGGGATTACAGTTGTGCGCCACCATACTAGCTTTATTTCTGTGGTTGTAAGGAAGCAAGTTAGTGGTAATCGAAAGCTAGTACCCCGACCCAGGCTGTACTGGGAAAGCCCTCTACTTCCCTGGTGAGGGGCCTGTGTGGCCTAGGAGTGTTCCCACCAAAGGTTGGCTCCTGTGTGTCTTCTTTTAGACTCCTCTTGGACGTCTCTACCCCAGTCTGCCAGCCTGGGTGGGCTGTGCCCTGGGCCCGTCCTCACAGGAAGGGCCATGCAGCTGCTGCACCCACTCAGAGTCCTAAAGCACAGTGGTGGCTGTTGAGTGGCTGTGGACGGGACTTGGATGTGCAGGGTGGGGAGTTCTCACACCTGCACAAGAGGCTCCTCACAGCGCAGGGGCTGTGAGTGAGAAGAGCGCACAGGCCGGAGGCTGCGAGGAGGGCGGGGCGCTGCACAGTGAGCCAGTGCTGGCCGAAGGGGAGCAAATCCCCCCACCTAGCACGCTTCGAGCCTCCAGTGCAAACTCCTAAGGAGCCCCAGAGTTCTAAGCTTAACCTACACCTTCCAAGCCGTTAGAAAAGTATGGTAGCTAAGGAAGACTAGAAAACATTTTTAAATAACTTTTTAGTTTGATCTCTAATTTCTAAGTGTTTAGATATACAAGATTTGTGATTTTATATTTTTATCTGGGCCCTGGAAATATTGAGGACAGGCCCAGTCCATACTTGAGATTATTTCCTGTGCATTGATTTGATTGACAATTCCAAGTGTGCATATAAACACATTGTTTCCTATATAATTCAATCATCTAGTTGGGTACAGTGGTACATGCCTATAATCCTAGTACTTGGGAGGCTGAAGCAGGAGGAATCGCCATGAGTTTGAGGTTAGCCTAGGATACATGGTGAGCTCAAGGCCAGTCTAAACTGCACAGACCCTGTCTCAATAAATAAATAAATAAATAAAATAATCTGGAAAACAGTGTACCATAGCCGGGCGTGGTGGCACATGCCTTTAATCTCAGCACTCAGGAGGCTGAGGTAGGTGGAGCGTTGTGAGTTCGAGGCCAGCTTGGGCTACAACACGAGCAAGGTCGGCCTGAACTACATAGTGCGACCTTGCCTCAAAAAAAAAATAGAGCTGGGAGTTTGGCTCAGTAGCTTAAGCTTAAATGAGATTGTGAGTTCGATCCCTGGTACCGAAAAGAAAATAGTGTATCATGATCTATCACAATTCAGTTATGCAAGCCATAAACTTTTAATGAAGGCATTCAGAACAGGACACTCCAAAAATATGCCTTTCAGGTAATTTTCTAAATTAGACGCTTGAAAAAGAGCAACTGAAAGCAGGAGATGAGATTTCCATGTGAAAGATGTCCCCCCTCTACCAGCAGGCAACTATCCTTCCTATCATTACGGCTGGGAAATTGGAGGCCAAGGGAAATAGGTACCAACAACGCTTGTCGGACTAACCCTTGTCTTCCTGGTCACTTCTCCACCCAGTGAACGACCCACGTCTGGACCCCTTTGCCTTGTCACAGTTCGCCATTTCCTACTCTTTGCAGGATCCAGCATGTAAGTGTCATCACTACGGCATCATTGGAACTTTGTTTCCTTATCAAGCTTCTCATGCCACATGAAACTTGACCTGTAATGGCTCTGTGAGCTTTTCTACTGCTGCTCTGACTGATGGCAAGTTAGTTCTCAGGCCCAGCTGGAAAGCTCTAAGAAAGCAGAAGTAAATTTTGTCCATTGTCCATGAGATGTATAGGTGGTTTCCAGTGTATTTTCCATTTTTATCTCTTCTGGTTATTTTAAACAATTTCTGTCACAAAGCATTTAAGCATTTAAGTTCTTTCCTTTTCTGTTTTTCAGGACAAAAAAAGCAGTCACAATAGGATAAAATTGAATGAAGAATAAATAGCAAACCATTAGAATCTCCTTCCTTTAAGTCCTCAAAATTCTGAAATATGCTACGATGTTTAAAGGCTGATTATTTTAATGGTACAGTACATCAGGTTGTCAGTATGTTATAGAAAGCTAGGGACCTGGTACCTTGCAACTATGACAAATCTTTATTTTTGTCAGGTGACCTTGTCAGCTGATGGGTTTTTTAATTGAGGGTGTTTTGGTTTGTTTTGTTTTTTTCAAACCTTAGAGCCAGGGCCAATGGAGACGCTTGCTTGCTGTACTAGAAATCCTGCTCTTTAAACTCTGTGCTGCTGGTCAAGCTTGTTTGTACAGTGATGGCCTCAGCAGAACCTGGATACGAGGGATCAGGAGGAAACTAGAACTTTTTAAATCCTTCCCACCATTTTCTTCCCCAGTCCTTTTGATATAAGGGAATGAAACTCCCAACCTTCTATATGTCACGTATGAGTTCATGTTCTCTAAAATCGAAGAATGAATTTTAGGAACAATGGTTAAGAACAGAAAGAAAGCTTCTGTCTGAGAGAGAGAAGGGATCCCAAGTGGATTGTCAAAGACTGTCTTTTCTGGGCACTTTTATAGAGTAAAACCATGAGGTGAGACAGGTCCAAGGTGGGGAAAACATGGGAACTCGCAAGGTAGGCATAAGGTGGGACACAAGTATGGTCAACCAATAAGATTAATTGCTTAGGTAAAATTGATTAAATCGGGGACAAATGGGGAAGCGAATCACGTAGCAAAGGGTCATGCTTAAAGAACAGGGACTCTTCCTGTAAGGGGCTGGGATGGTGACTCCTGGCTTCCTCAGGGTGATAAAGACCTATTTAGAATATCAGTCCTTGAGATGTGGGTGTACTTGCTTGATCTATCCTCTTGAGGGCTGGCTCACAGCAGGAGGTGTCTGTCTCCCCCACAGTTGCAAGGTACCTGGTCTTCTGCACTGGTTCTTTTGAGGACCTAGCCCTGTTTGGTTGCCTATAATATTTCTATCTAACTCAGTGGCCTGTAACACTTTCAACAATTTGAATCTCATCAGGACAGCTGCAGAGAGAAGGAAAGTGGTGGGGGGGCCCGAAGTCCTGCTGTTAAGAGGGTGACAGGCTGGAACGCACACCCGGGTCTGTCTGTATCTCAGCACCTGTGCTGTGGGACCTAACCAAGGCCTGGCACTGCGTCAGACCTCAGGGAGTGGTTGCTAAGAGAGCCCCATAAATTCAAGGCACATAGACATTAAAGGACTCATCCATGTCACATGACTTGTTCACAGCAAGGCTGGGATTAGAACCAGGACTTGTGGTTTCACAACCACTGAGCTCAGAACATGAATTACGTGAACATGGAGCCAATTTTTCTGTACCAAGGAGTGTGACTACATCCTCAGTCAGTTACCCAAAACTACTATGTTGAAGATAGAAGAGTTGAGGCCCAGACTCACACGGTTCCTGGGTCGCTAAACTTCAGAAGAACTGAAATCAGGGCAGCCACTAGCTTCATCCTGAGCCAAACTCTTAATTAGGTACCTCTGGTGAGAAACCAGTGAAAAGCAGAATAAAACACTCAGAGTTGGAGAAACAGGAAAATGGCTAGAGTGAGTTTTTCTAGACAGCAATGATGCGGTTTTTCCCAGCATCACAGGGCTGAGCGCTGGGCAGGTGCTGGCTTCTGCTACTCTGCAAGTTTTAATAACTGCTCTCTTGGTTCCAACAGCATCAGCGATGCAGCTTGCTTAGATGGAGCTCAGTAGCACATCAGCCCCCCATAGGTCACTAACCCAATAACACTAGCTACTCTGTGTAGACACAAGTTTACGGAATCAGGTTTCCCTGGTGGGGCAGACCCAGTTTCCAATCCTGGCTCCATTGTTTTCTAGCCACACATCTCTGGGCATTTATTTTGCTTCTCTAAGCCATGCTGGCCCCTTCTCTAAAGAAGGATAATAAAGAAGCAACGCAGGCATCCAGCTCTTACACATACTAATGAAAATTAGTGTCGCTGCAAATTTTGAAAAGAAACATGACAAATGTGTCTTAAACCTTTTTATTGGCCCTCAGCTCTTTGTGCCCTTGATGGAAGAATTCAGTCAAGACACGTAGGCTGTGTGGAAGTCCAGGCAGAATACACTGTGAAGTAGATCGAGTTATACCTTCAAGTGAGGAGGTGAGCAGGGCGTGAAGGCGTGTGGCCCTGGTGAAGTCTGGGTATCTTTATGCACATTGAGGTTACTCCGGGAGCTGGGGTAATTATCATGCATATCAACGGTTTCACTTTGTAGTTACTTTGGAGTTGCGCAATGTCTTCCTGTCCTTTTAGAAGGTCAGTGTCTCCTCAGGGGTTTTAGCCATGTAAGAAATTTAGAGAAGAGAAGTTCTTAACTGAAACCAGGTCCCAGCTCAAGACAGGATGGTCTTTAAAGAACATTCCCTTTCCTGCTATCCTTGGGCCATAGGCCATGGCAACCAGGAATGCGGCATGGCTTGTTCTGGAGTTGGATGCCCAGGTGGCCAGGCATCGAGGGGATGTGCACAACACACAGCCTTAAGATGTCACTGTGCTCTGTGGGGTCGCTTTGGGTCTGAGACCTAACGCATGCTTATAAATGTAGGATATTGCACATTGAAGTCTTTCTGTAATTAACCAGCAATGCATGCTGTTTTGTATCCTTCCCCCAGCTCTCAGGCCTGCCTAACAATATCGATCATATTGATGGACACATATTTTTGTCACCGGATGGCGTGACTCCTTGTTTATAATGATGACAGAAATTAAAATTCAACCACAAATTTACAGGGAAAAGGCTCTAATTTGAAAGTTAGAGGCAAGAGGAGAAAGGACCCCAGCTTAGGTAGCTGGAGGGGGCGCCCTCTGAGACAGGGGCTCAGACAGGTGCCGGCAAAGGGGTGAAGCCAGCTGTCACTGGTTAGCTGGTGGGTTGAGGGCGGGTGGTCATTATCTCAGTGCTAGCACCTGCGGGGAGGGTTCCTTCCCAGGGAAGGAGTGACTCTGTATGTGGTGGTCTCAGTCAGGTGGGCTCTGCCTTTCCTGGAATCCAGGTGATGACAGGCTCAGGACCATAGCTGAATGTCCCCAGGCATCCCCCAACCTGGTGTCCTCAGTCACTGAGGGGGTGGGATTGTCACCTGAATCCAAGAAGTTCCCAAAAGCAAAGACAGGAAAACATGACTCACTGACCTGTAGGTCAGGTTGCAGGTTCACTGATTTCCATCGCAGAAAAGGAATTTTCAGTGCCTCTCAGGAATTTTCAGTGCCTCTCGCTAAGAGGGAATTTATTAGGCAGAATCTCCACAGGGAGCACGGTGGCATGAGAGGCATAGGCGATGAAAAAGTAATTGAAATGAAATGTGTTGAGTGGACGTACCGACTCCCCACAATAAATATAATCATTACGTTGGGGCAAAATAACAAACTTACAAATACTTCATGATTAATTGGAAGACTGACCAAGTTGCTGTTCTGCCGTCTCTGGTAAATTCAATTGACCCTGACAATGTCAGAGCGATAGCCTAGACCTTAAGGCACCTTGGGCTGACCCGTGCCCATTCAGTTAAGTCTCTTTCTGGAACAACTTCTATATTATGGTAATATTCATTCTGTACATGCCTATATTATGGTAATGTCCTTAACCACTCTTATTCAGTCAAGTCTCTCTCTCCAGAACAATTCTTATATTATGGTAATGCCCTCAAGTATGATCATTCTGTGAGAGCCTCCTCCCCTGGTTCCTAGAATGTTTCTCTGGTTTCAAGACTAGCCTGTCTGTCAATATATGATTCAATGTATGGAACCAATAATGTAACATTTGATCACTTGCTTTGTACCCCCCACTTCTAATTCTGTATAGACTAAACTCCTTCCTGATTCAGGGCGGTTGCTGAGGAGGAATTATCCCTGCAACAGCCCACTGGTGTGAACTCCGACAGTCTGCCGCTGTAAAGATTAGATGATGCCTTCTTATCTCCTTGGTGCAAACAGCTTTCCTTTTGGTTTGGCTTGGCTTGGCTTGGCTTGGGAAATTTCCCGCAACAATTTCTACTGCAGACAGGTACTCATAAAAAGATAACAAAAAATACACAGTCAAAGACACAGTACAATCCCTCAAGAGAGAGACATGCTGTAGTCTGAAGCAGGGAATATTTGTATTTTGGCAGTGGAAATCTGTGGAATTTGTGAATCTGTAAGAAGTTTAGGCTCAGTTTCCTCGAAGAAGATATGGCCCATCCAGAGGTAGAAAGCTAACTAATGGCTCATTTTACAGTTGAAAGGATAGCCCATTTTATAGGGGGAAGGTAGGGTGTTGTTTATTGCATTTTTTTTGTAAAGATGGGGTAATCTAAGATGTTTCACCTAAAACATTTTTTGAAATCTTTGAATCTGCTTCTCTATCTTAAGGTCAGGTTTTTGCCCTTTACCTTATCAATGAAGCAAATTTATGGACATAAATTATCTTTAAGGGATTTTGGTGTGAAGGTTACAGCAAGAAAAATTGTATAAGCAAGCCTAGATATGGATGTGGATAACTGTGGGAAACTTTGAAGTTGCAGTTTTTCTAAAAGTACAATTGTTTTGTTTTGTTTTGTTTTGTTTCATACAGGGTCTTCATATGTAGTTCAGGCTGGCCTTGAAATCATTATGTAGTCCAGGCTGGCCTCAATCTTACAGCGATCCTCCAGCCTCAGCCTCCCAAGTGCCGGGACAATAGGTGTGCCCCACAATGCCTGGCTCTAGAAGTATAGTTTTCAAATTATGATTTTCCTTTGTAGCCTACTTCAAGACGATGTAAATTCAGGGTTAATCGACCTCGTTTTCCCAACCCTGAGACAGTCCTTAAATGATGAACGTACCCGTATGCTGAACTGAGAAGAGATTTGACCCAAAATTTTAAGGAAACAAAGGATACAAATAATCAAGGCTTGCTTTGCTTTCAGTTACCTATTGAGCATTAACAGACCCAAGCAAAGAGTCATGGTTCACAGCAAAATGGCTTTCAAGTCTCAGACTGGCTGGAAGAAAGCAAAAATCATGCTTTTAATGAGCAGCAGGCAAGGAACACAGATTCTTTTCCCTATTTCCATCCCCATGGTGGTCCCTGACTATGTTACGACTTTATCACTTTAGATTTTTGCTATGAGGTTAAATATTCGCTTGCGTGCATGTGCGCACGTGTGTGTGTGTGTGTTACTGGAACTGAATTCAGGGCTTTCACACGGAGGTACATTCCCCAGTAACCTCTTTCTTAGAGACAGGGTCTCTCTCTAAGTAGGTAAGTTTCCCAGCCTGGGTCAAATTTGGAATACCCCTGCCTCAGCATCCCAGAAACCTAGGATTATGCCATGCACCACTGCTGCCAGCATTAAGTATTTATTTTGGTTGCCTGCTTTTATAGATTGTCCTGTCTCTTTTGAATTAATTTCATATAAAAAAATAGGGCCAAATCTAATCCATTTTCAAATACATTTTTCTCAAAGGACCCGAATTTCATAGCTTACATCTTAATGCTACTCGTGTGTTACACACATCTTACTCTAAGAAAGACACGGCACTTTGTGGAGAGAGTGCACACAGGCTTTGGATTCTGGCGAACTTCGTCACAAAGTCGGAACATGCAGGAAACTCTGCTAATGCTAACTCTCTCCGTTTTAGGTCTGTCAAATTGTCAGTGATTTGCCTATCTGCCCTAAGCTTTATTTTGACTACTAATCCTGGTGGGGCTGAAGTTTCAGGATATTAAAAGACAGACATGCTGGAGACCCTTCCTTCCTCCGGACGAAGCCAAGCAGCGCTCAGATGCTGCTCAGACCCTTCTGGCCTTTGGCCCAGGTGCGAGCTTACAAGGTAGGTTTCACTCCTGTTCAGGCTCAGCAACACTGATAACCCAGGAGACGACTACCCCGGCCAGGCAGTTTGCTGCTCACACTTTCCAAAGAGGAGCTCACCGGCCATGTGCCGGGCTGCAGAGGAGGGCACCTGTGACAGTCGGGAGGCAGAGGGGACAGGAGGGAGATGTCGCAAGAGTCCTCATTGTGGTTTCCTGTGAAAAGGAATAGGCAAGGCTTAGAACTGGTTCACTGGAGTCATTTTAGTGAGCTGCAAGGTGCAGGTGCCGTCCGAGCTGTCTGGTACCTGCCCCAGCGTGATGAGGGCGGGAGGGCCTTGGCCTGGAGTGAGGGTTCAGGGTGAAGTCTCCACTTGGCATCCTTGGAGCATTGGTT
>RJWM01006709.1:35941-82429 GCA_004363535.1 Dasyprocta punctata
ATGCATCAGGAAATATGCACCTGGGCTTCCACCTGTAGGACTGCAGAGCTGCGGTCTTGGTTGCAGAGGAGTCCAGGGTAGCAGGCCTCCATGTGACCCAGCTTTGGAGGTAAGAGAGGTGCTGAGCCCTCCTCCTTTATTTGCAGCAGGTTTGGGTTTTCCCCTGCGGTCCCATAATAAAAACACATCACTCAGCCAGCACAGTCACCTGAGTGAGATGGCTTTGGATAGGAACCTCTCTTCAGGCTGTGCCTTCTGCTTCCTGGTTGCTTTGGTTTGTCTGTTTTCCAGGAAAGGGCCATCCCGAGGTTTCCTATTTATTTCCTAAGTCGATGAGCTGTCCCAGTGATGTCTGTGGGTCCCTTTCTGTCCACTTGGCCGCCCTCCCCACCTTGGCCTGAACTGGCTCCTTAGCGTGGAGTCAGAACTCTCAGCCCCATGGCTGGGAGAGGGAGGCAAAAGTACACCTATACTCACTTCGCTTACACACAGCTTTCTCCTTTGCTGGGCAAACTGAGGACCAAAACCCTACTTTAGGGGTTTTGACACGTGGGCTTTTTTCCTCCCCAGGGGGCACCAGGCGCACAGCAGGGTCCAGCCAGCAGTTTGCATCGTCTGCACAGCATTTGTCCAATGGGCATGGTTCCTTCGCTTGGTATGTCTTTCATTCAGCCTTCTGTCAATGATATTTAATACTGACTTTAACATGACTAGAAAGGACATGTATACATACTCATAATTTAATTTTTATTTGGAACATTCGTTCTGCCTGCAGAGCTGTGGCAACATGAGCTGCGTTTTCATCTGTGGGAGGAGGAGACCCGGGGCGGGCTCTGTCCACTGCCCCAGCCCCCCGGAGTCCCGGCATGGGTATGTGGAAGCAGAAGTTACAGATGCCCATGGCCTACAAGTTCACCAGAGACCTGCATGGAGTTGGCCCAGCTAGGAGAGCAAGTAAACTACTCCCTTCCCTGCAGACAGGCAGAGCCAAAAGGAGGAGGCGGGCGTCTTAGTCACTTTCTCCTCACTGGGACCAAAAACCTGACACTCGCAAGTGAAGGAAGGAGTTTATATTGGCTCACATGTCATCTGCCTGGCTCCAAGGCGGCGTGGGCTGGCAGAGGGGCACTGTGGAGGGGAAGGGTGGAGGAGAGCTGCTCATGGCGTGGCAGACGGGAAGCAGACAGAGCCAGGAGGAGCTGGGGAGAGGCATAAACCCCACCAGGCCACGAACCAGTGACCCTTCTTTTCAGAGCAGCACCCATCTCCCCATAGCGAGCCAGCTGTACTCAGAAGCCAGTCACCTCCCAAACACGACGGTTTTAGATCTAAAGTGTAACAGAGAGCGTCGGTGGAGACACGACCAGAAGCCCAGCTAGAAGGGAGTGGTCTGTGTGTCTCCTCATGGCCCAGAGGACAGCCACCCACTCCGCGGTGTCAGGGAAGGGGACTGCTGGAGACAGAGCGTCGGTGGCTCTTTGCAGCACGTGCCTCCCCTTCTGCAGGGGACGAGCTCTGAGGAAGGTGGGTTGTCTGCCTGACATTATGATGCAGTCAGGCGGCAAACTCTGAGAATGAAACTGGTTCACAAAAGAAAAGGCAGAGCTTTAAGAGGATGCACTTGTGTGCGTGCATGCATGCATGTACCAGTGCATGTGTGTGCGTGTGCGTCCTTGAAACAGGGTGGAGCAGCTGTTAGTCAAAGAAGGAAGTAGGAAGGAAAAGAGTGACGCTGAGAAGGGTGTGGATTTTTGGGTGCGGTGCACAATGGTGCAGTCCCCTGGTCTCTCCACAACAACTTCAGTCGCATGTGGACCACCTGCTTGCAGGATGTTTTGGGTATGGGACTAGTATCCAGTCTGACCTGGAGGTGGCCACAGGTTAAGAACAGAGGCTGCCCATGGAGATAAGTCACTCAGTTCACATCTGTCTCATCCACAAGGACTGGAGGTTTGGCAGTAAGGTTGTTCTCACCCACTGTGCCTCCAGTGCTTACCGCAGAGCTTAGTGGAGTGGGTATTCAGTTGATGTTAATTGCTCTAAAAGTCTCCGTAGGATTTAGCTTTTCTTTCCGTGACAGCTATCTTCAGTCTAGGTTACACCTGGATTAGTCCAGTATCTTTTCCATGGTTCCCCATCTTTTCCAGTCCTCCCATTGCAAATGCACCCCCATAGTGTTGGATCTTCAGCATCACTTTCATTATAGCTTTCATTGCATTGGTGAACTTCAGCTCCTCTGCCCTTCCCTCTGCAGAAATCAGAAAGGACTTCCTATTGTCTAGGATCACACCTAATTTCTTCATTTTGAGATTGGAAATGTCACAGGGAGTTCAAAGCATGAAAGAACTCAAGTACATAAAAAGTTCTTGCAAAGCTTTCAGAACGGGGTGGGTTGTGGTTACTTTGTGGTAATCTCCAGTGTAGCCATTTTTCTCCCATCCAGGTGGGTAGTCACTGGGATTTCTCTTCCTTCTGAAGCTCAGGGATAACTATGGGTTTGCACTGGTCATGGGGTGGGAGGCTTCAAAAGCCATATTTGATTTTCCATGCCCCTTCTTTTCCACAGGTAAAGTGACCATGGCACTCTGCCAGTTGGGGCCCTAGGGGTAAAAACTCTCAGAGGAATCCCCTCCTATCCGGGCTGGTCTCTGACAGGTGTGTGGCAGGGGCTACTGTTCCCATTCTGTAACAGGAACCATTGCCACTCCATAGAACGGGGGAGGAGGGGGAGCGAGGCTGAAACTTGCACAGTTCACTCAGCTATTTAGGAGAAGAATCGGGATTCCCCAAGCTTCAGTGCAAGATTTCCTTAATGATGCCCCTCTTGACCCTCCTTGAGATACAAAGGGGCAGAGAAAAAAGCACGAAAGTATTGCCAGAACTGGTCCAAATGCTCTGTTTGCCACATACCAAAAAGTCCCAAGTGTAATAAGGCCAATGACATCTGTCTGTCAGTTTATGGGAAGAATGACAAGGGCTTGGATGGAAAACACTAGCAGATATGATCAGGGACTGGTGAGGTGGCTATGTCTCTTTCTCAGTGTCTGGCTATGGATCTGACTTAGCCCCTCTCCATCCTCCATTCACCCCCTGAAAGTCCACTGAAATGCCAGCTCTTCTGTTCAGCCTCCACCCACATCCCTGTTCTTCCCCAGCCCTGGGCCTCTGCCGGCAGCCCCCGACGGAATCAGTCACAGTGGCAGACTTATTCCCGATAACACCAGCTACACCCAGAGGATCAGGAACTTGAGGCCTCCTGCATCCAACGCAGCGCCCCTGAGCAATGACCTATCACGTCACTGCGTCTAATTCCTTTACTGCGCATGTGGGAGATGGTGGTGGAGGAGCGCTAGAGATTCCCTGCTCATTCAGGCACCAGGGGAGCAATTAAGTCTTCAGCCAGGAAGTGGCCCACAGGAACTGACTGGGTTTCCCATTCCCCTCCAAGGAGCAGATCCTGTGCTGGGCACTCTACATTTGCTCCAGCTGTCAGCAGGACCCTAGGGCAGCCCAGAAATGAACGCTTTGGAGGGAATGCAAACTTAATTGGCAGTAGTCAGTTCAAGATGATTCGTACTGATAACTAAATACTTAAGGGGTAGGCACTGTGGTGAGAGTTCAGAGAGGTGACTAAGGCAGACATGTTTCCAGCTTGTTTGGGGAATTCACAATCCGGGTGACGGCGAGACATTCGACCCTGATTTTGCCACCTGTCTTCCTCTCCATTCTGTTAAGCTTTTCCAAGCATGAGGACCACCAACCCCACTGCTGTGACTTCTCTTTAAGTGCCGTGTCTGGATCATGGGGTGTATATACAGTCCTGCCTGCCTCCAGAAACATTCTGAAGAAAGGATCTTGTTATTTACTCTTCACTAATTTCCTCCCAGTAACTGGAGCAGTGTGTGGCTGGGGGGAGGTGTTTTAATTGAGTACATCCCTGTACTACAGATGAGGCTGGGGGGAGGTGCTGGCCATGCCAGTGGCCAGTGTGAACCTGGGAGTGGGCACACTTTACCCTTTCAGACTACTTTTCAAAAGGAGCTCTTTTCCCTCTTTTCCCAGACTCCTTTTCCCTTCACTTTTTCCCTCCAACTTTTTCTTGATACTAGAGACTGAACCTAGAGTCTTCACACTGAACTGTATCTCCAACCCTTTTCCATGTTTATTTTGAATCTGGGTCTCACTAAGTCTTGAGGTTGCCAAGTCTGTGTTCAAACTTGCAAAGTTCTTGCCTCAGCCTCCCAGAGTGCTGGGATTGCAGGTGTGTGCTGCGGCACCTGGGTACGACTTTATTCTTGTTCCAGCCAACTGCAGGTCCAAGATATTCCCGTTGTCAGGGAGGAGGGAAGGGGAAGGGAGACCACAGTCCTCAGAACAAGAACCTCATTGTCTCTTCCCCTTGTAAGTGGCTAAACCCTTAGTTGGTCTGGTGAGAAATTCAGGTGAAAACTTAAAGCAAATGCCTTGAGAAGCAACTGAATCTCCCCTTACCAAGATAAAAAGCCAAATGGCTCATCCAAAGTAGCCTCTTAAGCCAAGTTCAATAGGTAATAAAAATCAGTGTTATTTAAATGTCCAGTTAACCTAAACACAAAGATTGTTGGTTTCCAACTTTTCTGATTCTAATCCAACCACAGAGACCTTCATCCAGCCTGATGGGGTGGGAGGTTTTGCTTTTGTGTGTGTCTACAATGGAAAGCTTGAAGGTTTCCTCACCACAAGCCCATTATCTTGCCAAAGATGGCTGGAGCTCTGTGGGATGAGTTCATATTTTCAACTTTGGCCACCTCTTGGGCACATTGTAGAATCTCTGCTTAAAATGTCCATTTTCTGTCTGATCTTATAGTCTTGACTATCCATGCAGCCATTGCTTACTGACTCATTCATTCACTCAGCCAGCGTCGATTGAGAATGCCTGGGTGCCAAGCGATGTGCTCTGTGTTCCCCATGCAACATGGCTGCTTCTGTGAATCCTCCTTCCCCTGAAACATCTTAGCCAACTTCATGGTTTTAGTTAGAATCTGCGTACTGACTTTAACATCAAAATCTCCAGACAGAGACTCCCTAATATCTATACTCAAATTCAAGCATCTGATAAACATCCACAACTTAATGTCCAATAAAGAGCTTAAACTAAACTTGTTCCAAAGAAACTCATTAACCATTTTTCTCTAAATTTCTTCCCCCCTTTCCTTCCCTCTCTCTATATAGTCTATAATATTATATACATATATGTAATATTATATACGTATAATGTTATACACGTATATGTTGATATCTACATAGATATATAGATATCTCGGTTATTGGCACAAAATTCAACTGGTCATCCAAATATGATGCCTAGCTTCTATTTTTTTTTTCATATCTTAATCTCCATCCTTTCTTTTATGTCCAGGACCCTTCCTCAAATCCCTGTCCTCCCTCACCCAGATGGGTCCCCTCTCTTTTCATCTCTACCTTCTTGACTCCCTAGTATCCTCCCTTGTCCTGGCTCGATTGGTCTCCTGGGCTCATCCCTCAGTGCCCAGGACTCTAACTTGGGATTGTTGCCAGAGATGTCTACTAAAACTTGCATGTCACTGCTACAGTTTAGGTCTAGATGAACCCTAAAAACCCAATGTGCTCACAGCGGGGGCTTTCGGGAGGTGATGGATCATGGGATGTGATGCTCACGCCAGGGGATTAATCCACTGATGAGTTGCTAGCTGACTTGCTGTTAGGAGAGGGATCTGGTTGCAAGAAGTGGTTTACTGGGGGCATGGCCTGGAAAGATTTATCTCTTCTCTTCCTCACCCCTCCCTTCTCTCTCTCTTTCTCTGTCTTTGTCCCTGCCACTGTCTCTCTGTCTCTGTCTCTCTGTCTCTCTGTCTCTCTCTCATTTTTCAAGACAGGCTCTCTATATGAAGTCCAGGCTGGCCCTTAACTCACTATGTGGCTCAGACTGACCTCAAACTCATGAAGATCCTCCTGTCTCAGCCTCGAAGATGCTGGGATTACAGGCATGAGCCATTGTACCCAGCTCTCTCTTAGTTCTAGTCACCACCTTCACCTCTGTGACCTAGAGGAGGGGCTGCTGCTTGGCTCAGAGTTGCCTGCCCAGGTACCAGGTGCCTCAGCCCAGGCCGTGGTTTCCCTTCTCTCTGCCCACATCCTTGTTAATGACCCCTTCCTTGTCTGCTCCTCAGGGCCCTGGGTGTTGCAACTGTTTCCTGCTGGGCCTCTCAGCCATGTGCTGCAGAGCTGGTGATTCCACAGCAGGGCCCTGTCCTGCCTCTCCCACCCTCCTGAGGCACCGCTGCCTCTACGTGGGGAAAGTCCCTCCCCCCGCACCCCTTCCCCCAGGCTTGCTGTGCCCTTCCCATTGACCTGGACCCTACCCAAGGTTCTCTGGACTTCAACCCTTCCTAGAAGACCTCTAGATAGTGAAACTAGGTTTAGGGTTCTGGGCACTGTGGTTGTATTTGCTGCTTGCTTATGTATCTCGGCACACAGGAGAACAGTATTTTAATAGCAGCTACCTTGGGCTCAACCCCTGAATCTGCTCTAACTTTCTGCTCAGAAAACCGAAATCTGTACCTCCTAGGACAGCTGAATCCAAGCAATCCCGTGTGCTGGGCACCCAGCATGGCACTGGACATGTGGACACACTTGGCAGCTTGGAGCTCTTGGTCTCGGTGCATCTCTTGCTTGTGACAGTGACCTCCATGAAGAAAGGGATTCTTTCTTACCCAGCATTTATCTTCCAAATACAGTGTAGTGCCTGGCGTACAGTGGGTACTCAACAAAAAGGTGTTGAAAGAAAAGAAGAAAAGGTGGAAGGAAGGAAGGAAGGAGGGAGGGATGGAAGGGTGGGGAAGGGTGAGGCAGGGAAGGTTCAGATTAGAAGGAAAAGCAAGACTTAGAAGAAAGAGTCCCTGGAGAAGAGAGTGGAGGCAGGGGAAGGGGTATGGGAGGACCTCCTCCGGTTGGGGGAGGGTGGGACACACACAGTGGGTGGAAGCAGGGGTGAAAGGACAGCGGTTGGCCGGTGCTGGGCAGTGGTGGGCAGAGGCAGGAGGGTCGCGCGCAGCAGCCTGTGTTCCACACCCAGCGTGCCTGTTTTCTGATGTGTGGGCGAGCTGTTGGCGGGATGGGGGAGCAGGAGGCACCTGGCGAGGTGTGCTGCCCACCGCCTCATCTAGTTGCCAAGCAGACTACTCTGCCATCGGCCTCGCCAAGCAGACTTCCTCCTCTGCCGCCTGCCAGGTGGACGTCCATCACACCAGGGAGCCCACTGAGGAGGAGCCGTGGGCCCAGACACACCTGGCTTCTGTGTGACCTTGGCCAGGCATTCGACCTCCTTGCTTCTCAGAGGATGCTCTGAGCCAAAGCACAGAAGCCACCCGGGCCCCACCAGAGTCCCCTGTGCTTGCAGTTGTGCCGTTTACCCCTCCTGCGCTTTGCTGTCGAGGCAGCAGCACCATGGGTGCCATGAGATGCTCCTGCCAATCCCCAACAAGTCCAGTCATTCACCAGAAGCCCCAGAAGTCCCTGGCAGCCTCTGGAACCCCAAGGGCCTCGGGCAGGTTTTCATCAGAAGCTGTCCTGATTGCTTCAGTTTCTTTTTATCTCTCCCAGTGGAGAAAATTACACAGTGTCTCCCGAGAGTGGCAGGAGGACCGTCTGCTTCTGCCTTCGGGTTTGTGTGGGGCCTTTGGCAGCATCTGGGGCAACAGCAGAGCACACACAGCCCCACTCGGCCTCCCTACTTCCTCCCGGGAAGCAGCTGTAGAATCGCTCTTGCGTTGAGAATCAGTGAGGCATCCTGGTACGGAAACTCTGGAAAGAATGGAGTTCAAAGCTGGGCGTGGTGGTGCATGCCTGGAATCCCAGTACTCAGGAGGCTGGGGTAGGAGGACTGCTACGAGTCCGAGGCCATCCTGGGTTACACAGTGAGTTCAAGGCCAGCCTGAGGCACACAGCGAGACCCTGTCTCAAAAACACAAACAAACCAAAACAAGAGTTCAGAGACTTCATCCCAGTGTCCCTTCTTCTCCTTCTCCTCTTCTCCTTTTCCTCCTCTGCCTTCTCCTTCTTCCCCTTTTCTTTCCTTCCCCTTCCCCCTCTTGTTCCTCCTCTTTCTCTTCCTGTTTTGTTTCTTGAGTCAGGGTCTCACTATGTATTCCGGGCTGGCCTAGAACTCACTATGTAGCCCAAGCTGACCTCCAACTCTCAACAATCTTTCTGCCTCAGCCTCCTGGAGCCTGAGATTACAGGGTTGCACCACCATGCCCAGTTCATCCTTACTTTTCTAACGGAATCCTGGGGAAACATGGACTCATTTACCTTGGGCCAATGCCAACTACATATTGCCAATCTCAGCTCCTTTTGCTGGACTCTTTAAAACTCGCTGATTTTTCTTTATTAATAAAGGAGTGCTGGTTTGAACCATAAAAAATTATTGGTCAAAAATATTGATGATTTTTTATGATGATGAACTTTATAACATGGTGAGCAAATTTTATTTATTTATTTATTTATTGATACTGGATATCAAACTCACAACCACATGCTTGCCAGGCAGGTACTTATGCCACTGAGCTAAATCCCTGGCCCTATTTTTTGAGACAGAGTCTCACTATGAAATTCAGGCTGGTCTTGAACTCACTTTGTTGCCCAGGTTGGTCTTGAACTCACAGTGATCCTTTTGCTTCAGCCTCCCGAGTGCTGGGATTGCAGGCGTGCACCACCACGCCTGGCTATGGTGAGCAAATTTTCAAAGGACACAGGCTTTAAGGTCTCGCCCTGCCCCAGTCTTCTGCCTCTTCACCCAAAAGGCAACTGCTTTTGCCAGTGATTTGAGAAACAGTTAGATGCCATCCAAGAAACACTTTACCTGCTTATTAGTTGGTATACATATGGGAAGTGCCAAGTGCACCTTGTGGGTTTTGTTTGTTTGTTGCCTTATTTACTAGTGGCTGCAACTCTTAGAAATCAGCTCAACTAACTCTCGTTTTTCAGCAGGAGCATGTGGACAGGTCAAATGTCACCACTTTTGATACTGTAAACAATGGTTTCTATCTGGACATCTTCTGCCAAAGTCTCATGCAGGCAAAGGTGGGATTTGTAAAAGGTGACTGGGTCATGGAGCTTGTAGCAGACTCGCTGCTAGGAGCTGGGATTTGCATCAGAAGAGGCGGGTCACTGTGGGTTTATCTCCCTTCTGGGTGCTCCCTAACTCTCTCTCTCTGCTTCCCTGACGCCATGCCGTGAGCAGCTCTCCCCTGCTGTGCCCCTCTGCCATGCCGTCCCGCCGTGGAGCCAGGCAACTATGGACTGTCAACTGCCAACCAAAATAAACCTCTTCTCTTCTAAGTTCCAGGTACCCGGTGTCATGTCTCCGTGATGAAGAAATGACATCGCACACGGCTTTGCTCTGGACAGGATTGTGATAGAAGCGCTACCGGCAGAATCACCTCAAACTGGGCTGCCTTAATTTGCACGGTCCCCCGTCCTCTGTCTCCTCTCTTCCTCCCTCACGACCTGCAGATCTGTTTTGCTCCATCATAGCCCACAAGAACTGACCGAGTGTGTTCCTCTGCCTGCTGGCGTCCAGATCCATTCCCCACAGTTTTGTGCTGGAGGTGGGGGCTGGGAGCAAGCTCATTTCCCAGGCTCCTTTGCTCACTGGCTTCGTAACCCAAGAAGGCGCTTCTGTCCATCTCCAGAGCCACCTCCGGCAGCCACCATGGCTCCGCCTGCGGGGCTGCAGCAGGGTTTGTGGCCGCAGCTGCGTGCCCTGCCCTGGCCCTGGCCCTGGCCCTGGCCCTGGCCCCTGTTTCCTCTGCCTTCTCACCTCGTCCCTCCAGCTGTCAGGCTGCCTGAGGAAGCTGCTGGCTGTTGAATTGCCACACTGCGCCCTGGTTGCTCTTTTAGCTTGGCCAGCATCTATGTAATTGGTTCATCTTTTAAAATTGTTTATTTATTTATTTAGTTTTGTGGTGCCGAGGGTCGAACCCGTGGCCTTACACATGCTAGACAAGCACTCCACCGCTGAACTACACCCCCAGCCCTGATTTCCCGTGTTTAGTTGCCTCAATTGAACCATCTGCTTCAGCTTGTTGGATCCCCACTTCCCTTAAGCAAACACTGTGCTGATGCCCCCGGGGCACAAGCGCGGCTTCCCTGCTGGTGTGGAAACTGTCATGAAATCTCTGGGCCTGCGGCTTGGCAGTGTGCACCAGGGGGTTAAACATGAGCATGCTCTTGCCTTGTCTTTCAAATATACCCTTAAAGATTTATGAATGAATTCACCAGATGTCGGGATTTGCATTGAAACAATTCAGTGGGTGGGGCAGGTGGGTGGTGTGTAGGTTGGTCATGGGTGGCGGGTTGCTGAGCGGGTGACAGAGCCTGAGCCTTCGTTACATTTACAATAATGAAAAGTGTTGCACAGAAGGAGACTCAGTCTACGTTAGGTAATTCATACTAAAGAAAAAAAAGTCTTGAATGTTAAAAAAAAAACTTCTCTTTAAAGACCGATTTTTTTTTTATTGGACATGTTTGTGACACATAACAAATACGTTCATCACAGGGGGTTGGCGCACGTACATATCACATTTTAATCTTTTTATTTCTTCTACCCCTCCCCTCCCTCCTGCCTCCCTCCGTCTCTAGATCCCTCCCCATTTGCAAAAGATCCAGCTCCCTGTTTCCTCTCATTTCTCTTTCGTTTCATTCCTAAATTATTTATACCTCAGGTCTCTCATGTAAGAAAAACTATGCATTATTTAACCTTATGCATCTGATTTAGTTCACTTAGCATTATATTCTCAAGGTGGATCCATTTTCCTACAACTGACTTGAATTTATCCTTCTTTGTGGCTAAATAGTACTCCATTGCACATAAATGCCACATTTTCTTCATCTATTCGTCTATTGATGAGCACCTAGGCTGCCCCCATGATTTAGTTTTTATGAGTTGTGCTGCTGTAAACATCGGTACACATGTGTCACTATATTATGGTGTCTTTAACTCTTTTGGGAAGATGCCCAGAGGGAGAATACCTGAGTCAAATGGAATATTTGGGCTTTAAAAAATTTCATCGGATTTGAAGCTATTGTGAATGGAATTGTTTTTCTGATTTCTTTCTCAGTTAGTCTGTTATTGGTGTATAGTAATGCTATTGATTTCAGTGTTGACTTTATATCCTGTTATATTGATGAATTAATTTATCAGGTCTAAAAGTCTTTTGGTACTTTTTTTTATTTTTTTAATTTTTATTTGTTTATTTATTTTTTGTCCCAGAGATTGAACTTACAACCTTGCACTTACACCACTGAACTAAATCCCCAGCCCTATTTTTTGAGACAGAATCTCACTATGCAGTTCAGGTTGGCCTTGAACTCACTTTGTAACCCAGGCTGGTCTTGAACTCACAATGATCCTGCTGCCTCAGCCTCCCAAGTGCTGGGATTAAAGGTGTGTGCCACCATGCCCAGTTTTTTTTTTTTTTATCTTTAATTAGTATATAACAAATGGAATTTCTAGTTTTAGTTGGGTTTTTTTTTGGAGAAATCTCCATAGTGGTTGTGCTAGTTTACACTCCTACCAACAATGCAGAAAGATTTAAGGACAGACTTGAACAGCATTGTTTATAATTGGCAGTCACCTCATTTTCCAACACAGTGAAGATCCCATCAGAATCCATGATACATCCGTTTACTGAGCACTATTTAAACTTGGAAACATGCCGTAGAAGCGAACATAACAACAGATTTGCTTTGGTTCACAATATTTTACATGAAAAAGATGAGTTAGAGAAGTCTATGCTATGTTGACCTGGTGAACAGCTTTTACACATATCTGAAGGAGGATTTGATGCACTATAACCCAGACTTAATAGGGTTGCTTTTAACTGGATGGGATCATCCTAATTTACTGGCTGGTGCTTCGTGGGTGGTCTGTTCTCCTGCACACACCAGCGCACTGCTCTCCGTCTGTCTGTCCCTCGATTCCTTCAGGGTGGCTCAGTGCGCCGGTGTTCTGCTTGAAGGTGTGCCTGGACTGAGAGCAGAGAACTCCTGCCTTAGCTTGTTTTTAGCAAACATCATTTGTCTGTTACATTTTTCCAGACAGGGTTTTGGAGAACACAGGTTGATGACTGAAGGAAGAAACCACGAGCTAGGATGGTCGCAAAACCTTCCGCACTTTTCTGATGCTACAATTAGCCATGCTCAAGCATGCAGGTGGAGGGTGCAGGTGGAGAGGGATCCCCACCGTCACATGCCCTGGCTGTCCTGCCCTTGTCACCTCCTGGACGTTCTCTGTCCACGGGGCCACCTGGTCTTCCCTCCTACATCTGTCACAGTTGAGCTTTTGCTTTTGACTCTCGAGCCCCGCCCTCGGTTAAGCTCCCGTGCGTTTGGAGAGGTGACCTTTAGCGTCTGACTTCCCTGCTGCATGTTCACTACTGGCAGTGTGGCCTAATAATAAGGATAAATGCACAAGCACTGTGCCAAGTGCCAAGAGAGCGCTAAGGAGCGTCAGTGCCACCATCTCGTCGACCTCTCCCTCCATGCCACGGTGGGGACGACACTCACCCAGCGCACCACAGAGGAGGCTAAGAGAACCAGCAACACAAACGCTGCCAAGACCTCTTCAGGCAGAGGCGGGGAGAGCGGGTTTCCAGCCCAGGGTCCCAGCCTTCCCCCTGCACAGTGTCGCCTCTCTGGCAGGTGCCCCCGTGTCTGTGTGAATGCCTGAGCGTGGGGCCCTGGAGATGGGCTGCCTGTGGAGACCCCAGCCTCTCCCTGTGCTTGGCAAGGGAGGAAACTCCCTGTGTGCCTTGCTCCTGATTGGTGGGACAATGGCACAGGCAGGGAAACACTCGAGACGGTGCCCGGCAGAGCGGCCCTCGGCCTTGGCCGCCTGCTGCAGTCAGCCGGCAGCTGTCCACCCCCGTGACCTGCCACAACCGCTCTCAGATGCAGTCTGGGCCCTGGAATTTTCTAAAGCTCAGCGGATAATCTGACCCGCAGCCGGGTTTGGGAGCCAGGCCCCCTGCCTGCAGGAAGCGCCCAGTTAATCCTGGCTGTGACCGTTAGTCCTGTGCGGCCCTCACCCCTCCTTCTGGAACTATGCCAGCCCTTCCCAGTCTCAGCACTGAGTCCCAGCATCCGAGGGCTCTGGTCGCAGGCTTTTCCGGCAGCTTTAGAGCACGTGCTGGCTCTGGCCAAACCTCAGGCTGCGCAGGGGCTGCCACACTCGGCGGAGAGCAAACCTCATATCTAATTCTGAGAAAGACACTCCCAGAGCCCTAGGACCTGTGGAAGTGGGTGCAGAAGCAGGTGGCGCCTTCTGGCTTGGGGTGCTGTGTGTTCTGGGGACCTGCCTGTAGGTGGATCATCCTCTGCCCTGGCTGATTTCAGTACGGCGCAGGGGCTGCCCAGTGCCTTTGCAAGCCAGATCCGACAGCACGCGGCAGCACCGGTGCCGCTGTGGAGACGCAGTGCCCATGAGGCCCGGCTGAGAGGCGAGGTCCACGTATGCAGAAATCGATTCTGGTCCAAAGTACCTTTCTTTGGTTGGTAAAGTCATCAGTGTGCTTTTAGAGCATATCATGGCTAGAATATGTCTTTTCCCTCTAAACCTTGTGTTCCCATCGTAAGATACTAAGAGGTGGAAATAGGTGGGACCTCTGAGAGGTGTTCAGGGCTCTTCCCTCCTGTACAGAGGAGTCTCATCGTGTAATTAGTGAATGAATGGGTCCTCTCAAGAGAGCCTGCTGTGAAAGCAGTTTGGCCAGGCCTTTGTGCTCCTTGTCCCTGGCCATGTGATGGCTTCACCGCCTCGGGATTCTGCTACCAAGAAGGTGTCACCAGATGTGACCGCTCTAACCTTGGACCAGAACTCTGAACAGGAAAAAACTGCCTTTCTTTTGGTTTGCCAGTCTGTGGCATTGTGTTACTAGCAGCAGAGGCTGAGCTAAGACAGAACTCAGATAAAATACATCAGTTCAAACACTGTGAGGCCAGAGTCAGGGAGGAACAGTACACCACCCTCTCCCGTCTCCTGCTCACCGGGGGATATTTTCACTGCATCCCATGGTGGGTGGACTCGTCTTCAGTGTCTTGCCCTTGCGCCTCTTGCTCCCCCTTTCCACAAGAGCACGTGTGTCAGAAGTGGCCTGTGTCCCCTGAGGGTGTGCCACCCATGGTCCAGCTCCTCTCAGCTGGAGCTGAGCCTGCAACTTCCGGAGGTATCTTTGGCTGTGATGAAGGTGAAAGTCTCTGGGAACCTGGGTTTAGAGGCTGGGGATGCTGCAAAGCATTTTAAATTCACAGGACAACGCCCCCACCACAAGGAGCTGTCAGCCCAAATTGAGACGATGCAAAGGTTGAGAAAGCACCCCCATAATTCCTGAGGTTTATTGAGTAGGTGCCACATGCCAGGTGAGTGCTACACCCCGAGACTACAATGGGAAGCAACATAGAGATTCGTGAACAGCGTATTCAGAGGGTTTCTGTCACAGGAGGTCTGGTCAGAAAGCAGTGCGGGGCCCAGGTCTGGTAGCTCCGTAAGGCACAGTCAGCATTTTTGTGGTGTTTCCTCCGAGCGAGATGCTGAGCCACGGAAGGATTTTGGTAGGGAAGTGAAGAAGCCCGGGGTGAGTAGGACCCGAGGGAAGACCAGGAATGTGTATTGCGCATGCGATGTTTGGAAGGTCAGGAGTGGGGTCTGGCCGGGGGTAGAAATGATGGCGCGTGGCACAGTGACCGGGAGAGATGACCGGGGAGCAGGTGCCAGCCCGAGCCCAGTACACTCAAGCCGGGGGTGTGGGGGAGAAGGAGGGACAGCTGGGGGTCTGGGGAGGGGGGCTGCCAGAGGGGACCAGAAGGCAGAGTGACCGCGTCTCTCCAAGGTGGCTTGGAAGAGCCAGCTTCAGCCCCACCCACCTCTCACACCAGGGGAGACATTTCTGCTCAGGGCAGGAATGGGGGTTCCTGAGGGCCCTTATGCATAGAGTGGCCTTTGGGAGGCGATTCGGGACAACCAGGCCCCATTTCACAGGCAGGCCCTTGGCGTGGTCCCCCTTGATTCTAGAAAAATTGTCTTCTTATCTCCTCTCAGCTAATTGGTGCATTCGTTCACTCATTTACGACAAACTCTTCCTTAGGGTCCATGTGTGCACAGACCATGCTTTAGATGGCAATTATCTACAACATTATGTACAGTTCTCTTTTGTTGTTGTTGTGTTTTTGTTCTTTTAGACAGGGACTCACTATGTAATTCAGGCTGGCCTTGAACTCATTATACAGCCCAGGCTGACCTGGAAATCATGGTGATCCTCCTGCTTTAGCCTCCCAAGGGCTGGAATTATAAGCATGTGCCACCACGGCCTGAAGTACAGTTCTTATTGGATCCATACTCCTAGTCCCATTTTAGACATGAGAAACTTGAGATGAAATAACTTACTCCAAGTTGCACAGGTAGACATTCAAATCCAATTTTTTCTTACTCTGCAGCCTGTAATCTTTGCCTTTGCCATGCTTTCTGCTCTTGTCTTTTAATCACTCAACCTGTATTCCTAGAAGGTGTCACGTATCAGCCACACACTAAGTGCTGGCTTCATCTCTGCCCTGCTCTCGTCCGCAGCTCCCGCTGCTTTATGAAAACTCCCTTTGGACAGCAGAGCTTACGTTCTCCAGGTCCCCAAGCAGCCCTTTCCTGGAATCTTCTCCACCTCCTCCGTCTTGACCCCTCACTTAGAAGCCTAAGAAGTATTTTCTTGTATATTCTTGCAGGACGTATTTTGAGGACGACATTTCAGGTCGGGCCTTGTATGTGAGGCATTGTGGAAACCAGCACATCAGGGGAGGGTTGGACTTGCCCTTGTGTGGCGTTTTGTGCTTGTTGTTGCCAGAAGAGTTTGGAATGGAGGTTGGGGAAGAAAGCAGATGGGAATCAGGCCAGGTGTGATGTTCCGGATTCCAGCAGCTCAAGTGGGTGCAGGTGTGCTTGTAAATTAGCATGTGCATGTGTGCACACACACACATACACACACACACACACACACACACACACACGGAGCTGGTCACCAGAGGGACAGGGCCCTCTCGCTGCTGAGAGTCAGTTTGTAAGGAAAGAGAGACAGTTCCACCTCTGCCGGGCAGCAGGGTTGCAAGTGTTAGCCTTCTGGGCCTCTCACCTGACCAAGCGCTGTCCATCTCGTGCAAAGAACACACACACACACTAACACACACTCACAGACTCACACATACGCACACAAAGGTGAATCTTTTACTATATACCCAGAAAGCTCTCATATAGAAAATACGTGGTGGTAAATTAGATAGAAGTCAATGTAAAACCTGTGGTGTCCTTTTTTTTTTTTCTTTTGTATGATTTTAAAGAGAGAAAAGTAATAAAAACAATGATACAGAATTTCAAAACAAGATAATAGGAGAGTAACAATGATTAATACATTGCGTATTGTTATCTTCAAAGTAGTTGCTCAGATTACAAGATATAGGTGTGCAAAATTGATCAAACAATATAAGCACAAATTGTTCTTTTCAATGAACTAAAAGAGATTTGTAGTATAATTATCTGAGCTTCCTCCTTTTCTCCTTTCCCCCATCCCAGTTGTTCTTTCCTTTTGGGCAGTTTCTTTCCCTTTCACAGTATCTATTGTACATTTTGGATCTTATTTACTCTTTCAGTTTTCTACACTATGGAAACAATACAATGTTTACACATGCAAGTCTGATTTATTTTACTTAGGGTTAGGGCTAGGGTTATAGGGTTTAGGGTTAGGGAGCCCTTACTCTCCTGATGGGAGGAAAGGTACTGCTCAACCAGTGCAGCATGTTTATTTATATACTAGGAGGGATGATGTCAATTTCAGCCCCTCTGCCTAGCAACCCTTTGCTTGGATTGTCTAGGAACTTGGTGCTTTTCTGGGCTGCAGCAACTTTTTCAGGGTTGACCAGGGAGCTCTTTGTTGTTTGGTAGGGTCATGTCTGGATCATGCCCTAGGTCAATTCCCAGCTTCAAGGGCTCCCAAAACCAGATCAAAGATTCTCTTTGTAGGTTCTGCCACTTAAAGCTTCATGGTCCTGGTAAGCTCCTCAGCTTTTCTGAGCATCATTTCCCTCATCTGTTACATGAGGATGAGGATTCTTATCAGACAGGGTTATTAAGAAGCTTGAATATGAGAATGAGAGCAATATCATCGTTGTCTTTTAGGTGAGCAATAATGACAGTACCAGGCCTGTTAGTGTACTATTAAGAAAGTCAAAACAAAACAAAAATAAAAACTCTGTCAGTTAAGAGTTTTTGTTAGAAATTTTGTTCTTCCTCCACAATCCAGTCTCATGCTGTAGAATTCCACCATCTTTCATGTTGAACACCTACTTCATAAATGTTGCAGCATCCAAAATGCTTCAGATGCAGACCAGTGTGAGTCTTGCAGCAGCCCTTAAAGCTGGGCTTCATCCTCCCGTTACCCACGTGAGCTCATTTGTGTTCAGAGGGTTAGACAACTGGCCACAAGCGTGGCTAGTGCTCTGCAGCCCTGGCCCATGTGACCCCAGCACACTGGAGGGCTAAGTGCTATGAGTGGGCTGGAGGAAGCTTTGGGTCTGGTGGGTTCTCCAATGCTTACACCAACCCAGAACAGACCAAAGTTTCTCTTTAGGGATCCTGGGAAGAGTTTAGAGGGTTTTTTTGCTGTCTCAGGACTCTGTTGTATTACCAGTTGAGTATGGAGGTGACAGAGGTGAGGATGTGTATATCTCTTAAGGGACTATTTCTTTCTCTTTTCATGACTATAGGGAGTAGAAGTATAGAGATCCTTTGCCGGACCTCGTCTCAGTCCAGGGAGTTTATGTTTGTAATCTCATGGAAAAGTTATTGTAATTTCAATAAATTGATTCCAGTCTACTACTTCCAGTGCAACCCATGGTGAGAATTATGACACTAAGACATATTTATAGTTATAGGGAGCCAAGGGGTCCTAAGTCTGGCCAGGATGAAGGTTCCCTGGCACAAAGGCCTCAACCCAGGAACTAACTGGAATTTCATTAATTCGTCAAGAAGGGAGTGGCTTTTAATCCCAGCACTCGGGAGGCTGAGGTAGGAAGAACGTTGTGAGTTTGAGGCCGGCTGGAGCTACAATGCGAGAGCAAGGCCAGTCTGAGCTACATAGTGCGACCCTGCCTCAAAAAGCTAGGGCCGGGAGTTTGGCTCAGCAGCTTAAGTGCCTGCCCTGGCAGGTGCAAGGTTGTGAGTTCGATCCCCGGTGCAGCAAAAAAAAAAAAAAAAAAATGAAGGGAGTGGCTTGAGGATGAGTGACTGTGAGAATGGTGGGGAATACGTAAGTACTTTGAACTGGGCTAGCTAGGAGGTCTGAAAGCCCGTCTGCAATATGCAGAGAGAAGGGTATGCAGAAAGACCAACCTGCATAACACAGTTGAGGTAGCATTTAATGTTTTGGAGGCCTGTGCTTCAGCTCTGATGTGCAAACTTTTCTGCCCTGGGAAGTCGTAACCTCTTACCTTGAGGCTGAACCAGTTGACTGTGTGGAGCAGCATCTCTTCACCCACCAAGCTCAAACATGTTTTGGGGGTCATGGGGCAGGGAAACAGGACTGTCACCTAACTTCAAAGATTGTGCATCAGCACCTCAGCCAGTCCTATTTACAGTGTGTGGAGCCAACTGAAGCGAAAAGGAAATGGCTTAGCCAGCTCTGTACACATCAGTACATGGAGACAGGGTCAGGTTTAGCCAAAGTGGAGGGAGTTGCTCTTTGTTCAGAGAGTCGTCCAGGTGCTCCTCCACAGAGAAGTATGTCAGTCAGCTTTCTGTCTCTGTAACAAATACCTGAGATAAGTAATTTAATAAAGGAAAAGGTTATTTGGCTCAGGAGTTCAAAGGTTTCGACTGATGTCACCCTGGCCTATTGTGTGGGCTTGCGGTGGCACAGTACTTCGTGGTGACTGCACAGTACTAAGAGACCATTTTCTCAGTAGCCCCCTCAGGGTCGCGCTCCTAGTAACTTCAATTCCTACTGCCTCTTAGAGGTTCTGCCACCTCCCAATAGCATCACAAGCTGAAGACCAAGCCTTCACTACATGAACCTTTAGTGGACATTACAGATCTAATAGGAAAGGGAAGGTCGGGGACGTTGGATCAGTTCTCCTGAAGTTGATGATAATGTTCTCAGGTCAGGCCCAGAACCCCATCCTACCATGATATCAAAATTTTCAACATTACTCCAACATGTCAAGCACCATCTCAGCCATTAGAAAGTGTCATAAAGATAGTATCATCTTTGCTATTTCATGCCTCTGGAGGAGACAAATAGCAGAAGCTTAGAGTTGTGAAGAAAGTCATGAACTATGTATGGTATGGAGGCAGTTGCTATATTTTCTTGATTTGGAGTGTTTTTACCAGTGAGAGACACCTGACTTAATTCCTCCATTTAGGTCAAGGCTCAAAATTCACCTAGAGACAGAGGCTCCTCCCGAATAATCCATCAACATCTCATTGCCACCTTCTACTTGTATCCCCTGCCTTGCTATCCTTTTCCTCTCTAACTTTTGCATCATTAACTTTACCCTCACTTTCCCCACCATAAGGCACTCGAACACCACCTGGTAGGGGTCTCTCATCCATCAGTTATGTTGAGTGAATGAGAAATGAATGGATGAATGAACCATGGATGAATGCATAATCCATGGGAAGAGCTTAGCACAGAGCCTGGCACATGGCGAGTGAGAGATAATCCTGGGTGTTGTGATGCTGGTGATGATGTCCACATGTTGGGGTGAGTGCATGTTGACCTTTGGCAATGTTCTATGTCCCTGTTTGGTAATGAGAGCGAAAGGTCGCCCTCTCACCCCCACCCCCCACCGTAACTCTCCACCTTCAACAGAGAGGCCAAAATGGTTCTGCCAACCCTGGCTCTCCATGCTTACACTTTGGGGAACAGTTCACCCTCTGTCCTTAACTCTTAAAACAACTCCAAATCCTTCCTCTGAATGTGTAAATGACTGACCACCGTCTCAGCCTTGCATCGCAACCCAGCCCAGACCTCTCTCTGTTTCTGGAGCTTTCACATCTTTTTGCTGTCATATACCTAACATGTCTCTACTCTGCCCCATTTTATTTCTGATGATGGTCTCCCCAGAATCCAGCTCCAATATCACCTCCTCCAGGAAGATCAACCCCAGATCTTCCAGCGGTTTCCACCTCTTACCTCTCAGTTTCCAGGCAGTATTCTTTTTCCATTACGTCCCTTATCATAGGGCACCATGCCCACCAAGCCTTTCCCCCTCAACCTAGAAAGCTCTGCAGTGGCAGTTCTGCGTAAGGTGCGTGGGTATAGGCAACTCTGACTTGAGTGTTCAAGCCTGGGGCCTCGGCTGCCAGAGTTCCTGCCAGGGGTCCATTTCAGCCTCCTCTTTTATTGCCTTGACAACATACTAAATCATATGATGCACAAAGCATCCCACCCTGAAAACAAAAATCCTAATTATTACATTTCCATAAGCATCAAATACCACAGACCCATGGTAAAACCACAAAAAGGAAATCTGGAAAAGGTCATGTAAGAGATGACTTGGGGAGATTGAAACTGAAAGTCACCCACTGTTATGATTTGTGTTCTGATGACCACTGCCCTCCCCGCTACCCCTCCCCAGCCTCCACAGGCCTCATGCAATCATGGAGGCCGCTGAATCTAGCGTTTGTGATTTGTTCATTGTCTAGCACTGGGCTTGGTGGTGTGAGTGCTGCACCTGCCCAGGGGCAGGGAGCCAGCATACAATGTAAGGGCAGGAAGGGCGTGCTTGCTCTCTTTTGCCCTTTTGCTCTTGTTGCTTGTGGCCACCATAAATGGCTGCCTCTCACCCATGCCACCCTGCCTTGGAACCAGCTGAGCATGGACTGAAACATCCAAAACACTGTAAGCTAAATAAACCCTTCCTTGTTCCACTTTGGGCATCAGGTATTTTGTCTCAACAATGAGGGAAAAGTAACCAAGACATCCATAGACATTTCACCCACTGATATACGGAGGTAGGTTTATAACGCGCCAGGAGTTCTTTTGTAATCAGAGTTAGAGAAAGCAAACAGTGGTTGAATATATTTCAGAGAATGGCCAGAGCTTTATTATCCTTGTTAATTTCAGAGAAAACACCTTACACTGAAATCACTAAACTGGCTTTTCAGCTAGAGGACAGGTCTCCCTTGCTCCTGAGCTCAGAGCATCGTGGGCCATGAAAATGTATATTTAGCCAACAGTCTCTGAGAATCACACTTCAGGAGGTGAGTAGAAAGCAAATTTGAAAACAAACACAAAGATTATAAAATCTGTTTAAATATTTAACTGCACACCCAGACACAAGGTCCCTTCTAGTGGGGAACTTGCAGAGCTTCCCCCCAGACAGGGTGCGCGTGACGTCGCGTCACTTAGTGGGACTGTCTGTTCCCTTCGGCCTCACTAGCAGGAGGTGGACTGAAACATGCTGAGGAAGAACGTGCAGAGAGAGCTCCAGGACTCCCCACAGACCTCCAGGGCTGTCTTCCTCTGCCTTTCCACATCTGGGTCATCCAGACATTCAGGGTCTGTCTTGGTCACTGCTGGGGTAGAGGAGACGTCTTCTTTGGCCTTGTGTGGCTCCTTGGAGGGAGTCACTTTGATGTTGGGATGCTCCATGGGGGAGACCTTTGATTCCACCTTCCCCGGTTTCATATTCTCCAGTATAGTGGAGGTTGCCAGTTTGAGATTAGATTCTGGAAAGTTATTTTTGCACACTTTGGCCTTCAGGACATTCTTTGAATTCCCACAGATGTTCTTTTGTCTGTGCAGCACCCGGGCAATTTGTTTCCAGTAGGCCTTCTTGCTGTGGTGCTTTAGGCACTCAGTTGGGTTGCCAGCAAAGACACAGGAAACCTTGTGCTGCGCCTGCGTGCATTCAATCCTCAGGGCGACTCCTGGCTCTTGCGCAGTGGTGGTCCATGTGCAGTTGGCTCCTTGGTCTCTGCTGATAAACTTGCCATTGATGGTGGATGTCCTGCTTTTCTGCTTACTCTGGGCCTTGTCCAGAATGGATGAATCCCTATCTGCTGTGCTGCTCTGTCTGTTCTTTGCTCCATTTTTGACCTTTTGTGTGAGCATCTGAGAGGCCAGGAGGAGGAGTGAGAGCAAGGTGAGGTTGTGGACCCTCATGGCTTCAGCTGGGCAGGCACCTGTGGGACCAAAGGCAATGGCATCAGTGCCGAGAAGGGCAGGGCTGCAGGCTGACCTAACACCTTGACACATGCAGACCACTTTAGGAGGGAACCAGTCATCTGTCTGGCTCTTGGAATCACTAAGTGAGCAGCTTGTCTGTTCCCATTTCCACTTGACCTGAGTTTTGAGTGTCTGAAAACTACCCCGCTTCATCCTTCCCTTCTCTCTCTGAGATTCATGGACTCTTCCCCTCAGTCATGCCTGGATTTGCTCAATCACTCATGTACACAAGAAGCATTGATTGGTCACTTACAGTACTCCATGCCCTACACCGGCTGCTCAGCATACTGTGCAGGATGAGAGGGCCTCAGGCCCTAAGGAGCTCATAGGCTACACTTTGACAGATTTACACAGCATTGACCACAGAATCTGTCTCATCTCTGTCCTCAACTTGATCTTGGACAGGCCTCTCTCTCCTTCTAAGTCTTAGGTCCTTTACCTGGACACCAAGATATTAAGTGAAGTTACCACAAGCTTAAATATCACTTGGTTCCTCTTCTGTGAGAACCCCAAAGTATAAATAAATTAAAGAGTAAAATAAAAGACAGAAATTAGGAAACGAGGAGCTGGATCTTTTGTAAATAGGAAAGAAAACAAGAGATGAAGGGAGTGGGGAGAGAAGAGAGGTTAAAGGAGCACGAAAGGAATGAAGATGCACTATGTACACAAGGAGTACAGTCATTATGTCCTGCAAACGTGTGCTAATAAAAACAAAAATTAAAATTAAGCAAGTAAATGAAACAACCGCCAAACCCTCTGCTAGCTCCAGTGTGCTAGATTTCTATCTCACAGTCTGTGCAGACACGGATGCCCACAAAATGAGAAACTACACGCAGTCACAGAAAAGTCACAGAAAGTGTTGACTCAGAGGTTACACGTGACACCCTGAGCCGGGTGGGGCTGTGGAGTAAGAGATCTTGGGAGAAAGCAGGCATCCCAGGGAGGTATGCGGTGGGGAGGTCATCTGACTTGACTACCAGGTTGGAGAGGGGTGAATTTCAACCAGATCTTTTAGAACTCGAGGCTGCAGGCAAGGTTCATGGCTAATTAACTTCTGGAGCCCTATAGTGACATAGCACTTGGCGTGCAGAGAGCCTGAATCAATGCCTTCTAAATAAAAAATAGTATTGGATGAACAGCGTGACCTTCAGTGTCACGCTAAACTGCATGGATTTTCATCAGGTGGGCAATAAAACACACACACACACACACACACACACACACACACACACACGCTGAGAAAAGAGAAGCCTGTGCTTATTTGGCATCTCATGTGCTAAGCACTGACCTAATACTTGATTCTCACCTTGTCTAGTCCAGCCAAGAGCCCTGCCACATAGCTATTAAAATAACTCCCCCCAGCCGGGTAACTGCTGGGACAGATAAGGCTCAGGCAGATAAGTCAGTTACTCAAGATGTGGAGCTGGTGCAGAGAGCAGATCGCATCATCCTAACCTGCCCTCCTAGATCACCACTTGCTTTGCTTCTGAATGTTCAGAAAATACTGGCGAACCATAAGAACACTAGGAATCATACAAGACACGTATCATGATGATGAGATAACTCATGTAAGCTACGCTCTTATTTTCTACAGGATTTTGTTTGAACGAGGGGCAGCTCTGGGGAATGGCTGTGACCTCATTTGCAGCTGGGAGTTTGTCCATCACTGGGACCGAGAAAAGAAGAGGGAATCACGGGAGAGGAGGCGAAAGCAGTGAAGGGTGGGACAGGAGCAAGGCGACAGGTGGAGACTCAGGCGTGTCACGGGGCCCTGAACTCAGCCTCCGCCTGTCCCTGATGGAATCCAGACCACAGGAGCCCCAGGGCCTCATGTCACGTATGCAAGTCCTAAGAGACTGAGGCTCTTACCTTGCTGTGTGTGTGCAGACCCAGCACCGTCCCAGAGATGTGAGTGAGTTGCGGGCTTCCAGCTGTCTCCGCTGCAGCACCGGGCTGGTTTGGCTATTTATACAGGAGCCCACAGCAATGACTGGGCTTTACAATGTGAGTACTTGCGGGAGCTTTATTCACACTCCTCCCAGCCACGCCCCTCGCAGGGAGCCAGTTCCTGCAGGGAAAGCGCTGGGTGGAGTCCAACGAGCAGGGGCTGCATGGATGGAGGCCATCATTAGAGCTGCTACCTGCAAGCCCTTCCCTTTCCACCCAGTGACCAGGACAGGGGGCCAGCACAGCCTCACCAAGACCCTCCCAGACGAGGGCAAGGCTCTCGCAGTGACACTGGGGAGGGAACAATCTTGCCTTTGGCCTAAGTGCAGGCAAAGTGAGACAGCGTGCAACATGCCTGCCCATTTTACACCAGGGCAGGGTGGCGCTGGGAGATGCGGTGGCTTGTCCAAGTTCACAGAACTGGGAGGTGGGGAATCCCAACTTATACCCAGGGGACTCTGCAACCATGGTCTGATCTCTTTCCTCTCTCCAGTCTCATAAATCTTTGGCGAGTGAGTGACTGATGTTAGTTTCTGAGTCTGTTTACATTGTGCTGTCTGAGCCTACTGTGCAGGCAGAAGATTCTATGGACCCTGAGAATCTAATAAAGAGGAAATTCCCACCAATATGGGGATTTCTGTTGGAAAAATTCGCCTTTAGGTTATATGCGGGGAGCTCACCCTGGTCAGCCCGCTAAAGCCAGAGCCTCATACCAAAATGACCTAGGTGGAGGACCCTTGTGTAGCTGAGTGACATTGTCCAAATTGCCAACCTCCCCGGACTCTGTCTCGCTCCCTGTGGCTTGTGGGCGACAGCAGTGCCTCATGTGAGGCTGCAGACTGGATTCCTGTTTTGGAAATGAACTGTGAACCCAGACCCAGGACACTGCTGGTTCTTAATGAGAGTTTAAACCACATTCTGTGAAAACAGACATTTGTATTAGTGCATGGTATTAGATGTTTTGAGAGTGTTCCCCATTTCTGAGGAATTTGGCACTTTTTTATTACCAGTAATTGAATGCAAGTCTCATCCAGTCTTGTTATTGTATGATATTGTATGGTGTGATATTGTATGATATATGGTACTGTATGATATGAGATGAAATGATATTTATGATATGATATGAGTGGGTGTGAGCCTTTAAGTGCAATATTATAGGCCAAGTTTGTGAAAAATCAGTCCCTTCTTCAAAAGTAATCTCATGCTCATAAATTTTAAAAATGCTGACTGGCTGTGTTAAAGCAATAATCATTTCTTGCTTCAAATAACTATGTATGAAGCACTACCCATTGCCAGATAAAATGGCTAAACAACCATCAATACACTCTAACTAGTTGGAACAAAAATATTCACCTCATACTTTCTGAAGATAATTTTCACTCCAGATTTAAAGTGCTCATTAGTCTTAAGATTTCAGGATTCTCATTCAGCAAATCAAATGACATACAGTGATAAAGTTCTACTTCTTTTGAAAATTGAGGCACTGTAAAGTGGTGATATGACAGCTTAGGGTATGAAATCTTACTGAAAATCTGTTAAAACTTATGTACTTAGGGTATGAAATCTTACTGAAAATCTGTTAAAACTTATGTACTTTAATAAGAATGCCTTTTCCAAAACACATGATATTAACCCAGTTTGTTGGAGTCAGTGTTCGATAGATGATTCTGATTCTGGGACCATTTAAAAAGTCCCTTGCAGTTATCATATTGGGTCAGTCCAAGTGAAATTGCTGTTTTTAGTAGATTAGAAGTGCTAGCATATCCATTTCGAATGACACAACCAAATAAAAATGCCTGTTTTTCCTCTATGGGACTATTTCAAAGATATATATATATATATATATATATATATATATATAACGTAAGTATGTACATTAGAAGGTTCTTTAAACTCTTTTATAATCAACTTTCCTTCACAAATCATGCTTTTTAATCATCTCTGGATTTTTTAACATCTTCGTTTTTAAGGGAGTCATTCTTAAACAGCAAGTATCCTTAAAAGCACTCTGCCCTCTCGGATAAAATTTTCCACAACACACACCTCTCTACATCTCTCCCCACAGATGACACACATGTGCACAAATGAGCAGACTTGCTTACAAATGCTTAACACACTCTTGCACACACACATGCCCTCCTGCACACATGGCACATGAAATACACTCATGCACAGGCCCAGACACACATTTTAGTGCACCAAGGCCTCACTTTTAGATGTTCAGCCTTAGCCAACACGTGTTGCAAGAAACAGCAGCTGTGCCTCTTCGAAGCTGGAATAGGGTAGACAAGCTGTCCTTTCTTCCCTCAAGGCTAAGAGCCACCATGCAGGTAGGTGATGGAGTCATTCCTTCATGAATCCAGAGGACACTCACAAAATGCCTGCTGTGTTCAGGCCCTCCTCTCAATTATCGGCTGGCTGGGAATGCAGTAAAAAATTTCACAGTCCATGTCCTCAAGGCAGTAGAAGACAATGAGGGGAAAGAGATGTTGATAAATGATGATATTACAGGGCTAATTGGTATGTTAGAGGGCAGACTCTGGCAATCTGCATGAGGACATCTAACCTAGCCGGGGCAGAGAATTTCCCAACAGCTAGCAGTTATGCAGAGATAGCTCAATAGTAGGGAAGAGGGAATGCTATCCAGTCGTCCCAGTCACTCTCTGGTATAAAGGGTTCACCTGTCCTTTCAAGAGGACACCCACTGCAGTTGATGTGGAAGCAGCATTGGCCATGTCTGATGGCTTCCTTGGAGGATCTGGGCTTCTGAACTCTGAACCAAGAAAGTCACTCAGACCAGGAGAGTAAGACCAACGGTCAAAAGGGTGGTGTGCAAGTTCCTGATGTACCAAGTTCCTGTTTCGGGTGAAAGTTTTGAACAAATGGGTCCCCTATCAAATGCGCAGGTGCCTGATCAGTGAAACAATTTATAATTCATGGTCCCAGGAGAGTACAGACCCTCCATCAATCCTCTTGCCCTTGTGGGATGGGGCAAGAGAGAAAATGTGTAGATAGGTTAAGGTTCAGTGGAAATAGAAACTCTTCGAGTGGTTTACTTGATTGGAATTTTAAAAGGAGCTGTTTGAGGAAACCATTATGGCTCCCAACTAATTCAGTTATCAAGGACATGAAAGTTCTGTCGAATGACTCCATTTCCGGCCATTGAGTGTTGTACTCTGAGAAGCGGAATGTGCGCCTCGATCTCTATTAGTAATGCCTGTAATCACTGAGGAATAAGGAGTGGCCTGGCATGGCCTTGTGTTGGGCCTTGGAATAGGCAGAGACATGTGTGATTTTGATTCATACTTTGGGTATTTGCAAGACAAGACATCCTCAGAGTTTTTTTTCCCCCACCGAAGGGCATTTTTTTTAGGCAGTGACCCAACAACTTATAATAAATGTCAACCCATTGGCCAGAGAACCAGTACTAAGACAAACACCTGAAGTTTGGCCAAGTGCATGACTTTGTGGGTCCCGCCCTTCATCCGAGACACCTGGCTAAGGGCTGACAGGCAGCAGCCTTGGGCCAGGCTCTGTGCTGTGGAATGCTGAGCAGCGCCATTTGCATAGCCTACGAGATCCCAGCGATGTTTCATCGGGTGATTTCAAGGGCTCCCCTGCTAGATAATGGGTCTGGGAGGAGGGATCACCATCCCCATCACCACAACACCTGGCTAGAGATGGGGAACAGGGGAAGCCCAAACCTCCTGCAGGAGGGATATTCCAGACAGCACAATCTGAGCTCGCCACCACTACCATACTGAGAAACCCTCAGTAGCTGTGGTAAGCTGCTGGGGTGCTGCTTCTTTACCCAAAGCATAAGGAGCTGGGAAGGAAAAGTTATAAGGGTCTCAGGTCTGAGGTTCTATTTTCAGGCAAACCCTATAGGTGGCCAATCGGTGTTGTTTTAAAAGTGTTTAGCACAGGCAGTTTCATGGGCTGGAAGCCTTGGCTGAATTACAGCTGTCGCCGTGCTCTGCAGTCTCCAGGGAGTCAAGCTCCAGAGAGCTGAGAGAGGCTGTCGCCACAGTGAGAGAGTCGCGACAGGCACTGATGGGAGCGTCTGCTGACTTTGCTTTGGAAATAAAATTTAGCAGTGAGGAATTGTTGTCATCAGAACCCTCAGAACCCTAAAAGGCATTAGACCTGTGTCTTAGTTACTTTCTCGGCCCTGGGATAGAACACTGGACACCTGCAGCTTAAAGGAGGAGAGGTGTCAGAAGTTTTAGTCCTTGTGTGAGTGGCAGCATGGTGGGAGGAACTGGGAGGAAAGCTGTTCACACCATGGTGGCCGAAAACGTAGCAAGGGGCGGAGGACACATCTCTCCTGGTCACCCCCGCAGAGGCCCACTTCCTCTGACCAGCTCCACCGCCTAACATCGAGTTTGGCTGGAGTGGCCCCATCAGTCAATCACCCTTCAAAAGCCCTAGCTACGAGCGTATGAGATTTTCAGGAAGAAGATCTAGGCAAAATCCACCACAACTTGGGTGTCCACAGCGAGTGCGTCAGTCACTCTCCCGAGAGGAAGCTGTTGTTGAGATTATGTCATACCTTGCTCCTGCAGAAGTGGGGAAGCAGTTAAGGTCTGGTCTTCAGTGTTTCCGTGCTACCCCAAAGCAGGCGAGGAGCCCTCTGGGCAGCCTGGAAAGGTACACTGTGGCCCTTCCGAAGCAGAGGTGGAGCGCACCAGAGACGCTATTGCATTAGGCAGCCCCGTGCACTAAATCTTTAAGAGCAAACTGTGTGCTGGTTGTTGACTGGGTTGAGTCAGGAATTGTGAGAAAATGTGGGGAAGGGGAAAGGGAGGTGTCCTGGGCCTTTCTCCGGGGAGCTCCCGTCCCTCTCATCCTCTCCGTCTTCCTTTCTCTCCCTCTCCTACTCTTTCTCTCTTCTCTTTTCTCTCATTCTTTTCCTCCTTCCCTCTCTTCTCTCTCTCTTCTTCCTCTCTTTCTCCTCCCTCTCCTCCTCTTCTCTGTCTCTCTCTCTCCCTCTTTCTCTTCTCTCAGTTACAATATCAGAGGCAGCTAAACATATTTATCTGTGTGGCTCCTTTCTGTACCCAATTGTTTTCTGTTTTTGTTTTGCTTTTATTTTTGCCTTTGGGTGCTTACCTCGCATGCTCCTGGTGGGCCCCCAGTGGACTCTGCTATTGGTGGAAGTCTCCTTCTTTAGGATGGCCCAACCAGCCTCAGGGGAACAGGGGACTGCATACAGGGCAACGAGTGCCACATTCTGATTTCTGAACAGTCTGGTTTTAAGAGGAGCCTGCCAGCGTTTAAATAAATGGTGGACTCAGGGGTGCCCAAGCCCGTCAGCTGGGAGACTGACAAGCTCTCCCAGGCTGGAGCACCAGTGCAGTTGTCTCCGAGAGAGCAGAAATAAAACGCTGTCCCCCTTTTCTTCTGTCATGAGGCACTGGGCCACTGTACCCACTTAGTACAGGCAGGGATCATGAATCAAGACAGCAGTCGGGAAGCAACCATAGATTGGTGCCCTCGAGGCAATCTTGAAGGATTAGAGGACTTGTGGTTTTCCATAAGGAGGACACCCTTATACCCAGCTCCCAACCAGGAAGGATGGGCCTCTCCGAATTTGGACTTAATCGAGTGTCTCCAGAGAGCGGTAAAGCACAGGGGCCCACAGGCAGTGTCACCCCTGATGAATGACACAGTGGGCCCACATGTTCCCTGGATTTGTTCCTCCACCAGTGTCACTGATTTAGGAGTTCTGCCCAGGGCTCTTTAAGCAGCTCCCACATCCTTGGAGTGACCCTGGTGGTGCTCTGTGGTGTTACCAGTCCCGCTCACCTGTCCTAGGCCCCTCCAAGCACCCGCAGTGTGGTTTCCCCTTACCCCAAGCTCCCCCAGGAAGCCTTTGCTTGCCAATTAGCCCAAGAAGCCGCCTTGACCTCACAACCCACAGGATACCTCCTCAACAATAAGCCGTCCCTTGGAGACCTCTTACACTCCCCGTAGTACCACCTGTGGCAAGCAAGAATCCGCAGTCTCCCTATTACCGCAATTGAGATTTAAAAAAGGAGCACCATGACGAAATAGGCAGCCGCATCGATCTACTCTGACTACAGTTTCACCTCTGCAGTCCATTGCAGTGATTCTGTCCACCTTGCCTTTGACAGGAGAATGCTACCGCTTGGCCTCCACCTGCCTAGAAACCAGTTATTCCCATGACATAGCTACCAGCTAAGGACAGGAACTCCGACAGCCCGGTGAGATGTTTCTATCCCCTAAGGAGGCCCATGGGAGGAGTAGAAATTCAGATGAGATTAGGCTGAGCAGTGTGAGTGATTCATCTGCACAGCCCTGGAGGTCAGCATGGCTCCTCAGACCCATCGTTAGAGTATAGCAATGCTACCCTTAAAGCAATGAACTAAAATGGGGCCCCCATTGCATGGCTGGAGTTTAAAATCATCCGTCAGGATGGTGGTGCCTCTCAGCAGTCAGCAGTGCTCCACATGGTCCTCCCTTAGCTCCGGAGTTTGTCTTTGTCTGGCAGATAGACTATATTGGTCCTCTCCTGCCATCTGTTGGCTGCCACTGGCACGTCATAGTATGCGACACAGCTGTCACAGATTTGCCTTTCTGTGAGAGCGGCAGGCTCTGGCCCAGCCACAGCAGCATTTGGGAGTAAGCTGTGCCATGTGTTTGGCTATCCGGATCATTGATTGGCAGACAATAATGCACCATCCAGAACATGAGATACCAGACAGTGGGCATGGGCAAGGCGGTCCATGCCCCTTCTCGTTCTCAAGCTGGCGGCACCCTCGTGGGCGGCACTGACTGTAAGACTTGACTGGGAAAGTTGCTGGATGCCGCACAGATGGTGTTGTAGATACTGTGTGGCCGACACGTCTCAGGTGACTGCGCTAGATGCAGCTTGTTCTCGAGGTGAACATTTCCTTTGGAGGAGATATTTGGAGAAAATCAGGACAGAAGAGGCTGAGGATTGAGGAGATCTGTTCTCCATGTCCAAAATTTGACCCTAAACTCCTTCAGTTACTGCTTTGTTATTTTCCAGTGACCCTACTGCCTACGTGGCCTGACTGGTTTCATCATTAGGGAGCATCACGTGTGATAACACAGAGAGAGTGCCCAGTCTGTAGCTCCTACCACCACCTGGATTTGGTTATTGGATATAGAAGATTATAGACCAGGAGAGTTGTGATGAGTTGCTGCAATTTACAAACCTTGGTGTACTCTACATCAGCAAGATGGGAAGCAGTGGGGGACACCTTTGAACTTGGCAGTTTCTACCATTGTGCCCAGGCCCCTGAGTCCTGACCCATCTACCTGCAAGGTCTGGGGGTGAAAGGGTCATCAGCTGGCCAAGGGAGATACAGTGGCACTGGAATTGTACAGACCAACACTGTCACTCCCGAAGGATGATCTCATCCTACAGATACAGAAATGAGAGCACAGAAAGGTTAAGAAACTTCCTGGGAAATTTACTTAAACCTGGCAATCAGATTTGTCCCCTGTGACTGAGGGAGAATTGCACTAACGTCATAGGGTTGCGTGGTACTTAAAAGAGGTCTGTTCAAAAGAAAAAAGAAAGTGTATGCCTGACACGCGAGGAAGATCACTTCTGTGATTTTTTAAGTGAAAAACTTCCATCTTCCCCACTTTTGTCTTTATAACCTCTCAGTCATCATCTCCTCTTCCTTTTCATCCTTTCTTTCTTTCCGTTTTTGAATTTTAGCATAGATTCACAGAAAAATTGCATCTCACGTGCAATTGCGCTCCACATCCAAAATACTCTAACATTAATATATTACACAATTGTGTAATATTTATAACACATAGTATACCAATACTGTTATTAGTCATTAGTTAAAATTTATACTCTGAAAAGATATTCCTAATTTTTACCTAATGCTGTTTTATTGTTATTACTTGATTTATTTTTAGAGTACCTTTGATTCCACAGCAAGTTGGAGTGGAGAGTGTCCCTGTCCCTGCCCACACGCAACTGAAACACTACCAATGTCCCGCACCACGGCTGTCCCTTTGTTACAGTGAGGAGCCACCCTGACGTGTCATCACTGCCAGGGTCAGGTTTACTAAGAGGTTCAGTGTTGGTGTTACATATTTTACTGGTTTTGATATGTATGTTCCATTATTGTGTCATACTCAGTGGTTTTGCGGTCCCCAAGCCCTCTGTATTTTGCCTATTCATCCCTTTTACTCCTTAGCTCCTGGATATCGTTCATCTTTGTGCCATCTCCATGCTTTGGCCTTTTCCAGGATGTCATAATAGTTAGAATCATGCAACATGCAGGATTTTCACATTGGTTTCTGTCACTCAGCAATATACATTTAAGCTTTCTTCTTAAATTAATGCCTCATCATGGTTTGATGGCTCATTTCTTTTTAACATGGAATAATATTCCATAAAGTGACTGCACCACAATTGGCTTAACACTCACCTAATGAGGGACATGATATTTGCTTCCACATTTTACTAATTATAAATAAAGCTGCCACAAAGTCTCAAGCGAAGAATTCATGTGGACAATGGATTTCAATTCTCCTTCTCTCCAGGATCCCAACCAAGATACCACATTTCACTTCGTCTTCATATCTTCTTGGGTTCCTTTCGGCTGTGACAGCTTCTCAGACATTCTTTGCTTTTGACCTTGACAGTCATCAGCATAAGTGGTAGAATCTTTTGAAAAACTTTCTTCTTTGGAATTTGATGCTTTTCTCATCATCAGATTGAAGTTACATCATTCTCTCATTGGATAGTTGAGGAGTTTGACAGCAGGTTCTCTTTTGGGAGTTCTAAAGAAAGTCTGAACACAGTTGGGAGTCAGGTATCGGAAAAAGCTGGTAACATCTCAACCAGTCTGGTCACTAGCAGGGATTTCAAGTTCACAGCTGATTTTCTCATGTGTAACCTAACACGCTGGCCCTGTAGGAGCGGTTACAGAGATTGTATGTGTAGCTGTGACTTGGTTCTGCAGTGAGACTAAGTGCAATATTACCAGGACAAATATGGTCAAAATCCAATTCCTCCTTCAAAAGTGACTGCATGAACATGCAGAAAACACTGACTTGCTGCATCAGGGCAAAATTAATTTGTTGGACTAAATGTTGTGCATTAAAATCTTATTTATTATCAGAAGATGGAGAGTTTGGCTAACCAGATGTCAGTAAAATCCAAGTAGTCTGGAAAAAAATTAAAAAGCATTCATCTTAGATCTACTGAAAAGGATGTACCTTCCAAATTTAAAGTGCTCATTAGTCAGGACCTACCAGAAATTAGCAAATCAAATGACGCAAAGTGCAGCATCCTTACTTCTTCAGAAAAACAAAATATCAAAGATATGATAGTGCAGTATTCTGTATGAATGCAAGTTTTAAAACTATGAAGTTTATCTACTTTAATACAGTATCCTGTTTGTATATCACGATTTTAAAACATTTTGATAGAACTTTTATGTCTCCTTGATTCTATTTGTGAATCTTCTGAAATGTAACCCATTAGTAGTGTCAACCTAAAACAAATGAAATTAATCCATTGTGATGTATTTAAAGTGGTAGATAATCAGCAATTTTGAATAATCAACCTAATAATAGTAAGATCTCTCTCCTCTGGTAATACAGTTGCTTTAAACCCTTATATGTACTTTTAAATTTTTCTTAGCTCCTTTACAACAAATCTTCCTGACAGCATGTTTTTGATCATGTTTACATTTTTCTTTTTTTGTTGGTATATGTTTGTAATACAAAATAACCTCAGCCATGTTGGATGGATTATATATATATATATGTTTTATGAAGAAATCTGTGCCTTTTAGACAAAAAATTTCCAAAACAATGTCTGCACATGCACTGACACCCAGAGGTGCACATAGACACAGATGCACAAGCACACACACATATGTTCTCATGCACACGCATCAGATGTGCATGGGCCTGAGTTCCAGCTCTGTGTCTCTGGGAGGAAGATTCTAGGGAGACTTCCTTTTGGTCTTTAAGCCTCATTTGTGCGTACAAATAGTGCCAGTTACTCCCCTGGGGGGCCACGAAGATGAGAAAACAAGCTGCTCTTTCCCTGCACTCAGCCTGAGAACCACTAGGCAAATCGACAGATGATCATGTTGATTCTGTTACTTGAAGAGATGAAGGTGTTTAGCTGAAAGCTCCCAGAACATGCTCTGAAAAGGCGTCTAAGGGGACCTGGGGCAGGATGGTGACAACCTCCAGAGAACAAAAAGACTCACACAGTGGTGGTGGTTGTGCAGGAGAAGAAAGGAATGGACGGAGGAGTGAGACTGTGACTGGCTTCAAAATGAAAAGATCTGGATGCCAGCACAGGTCATTCGTTGGGCCACTCAACCATTCTTTCATTCCCTAATTCCTTCATGATGCAAAGGGCATTCATGGACACCTGCTCAGCAAGTGGTTGGCTGAGAACGTAGTCAAGACTGCCATGAAAAAAAAAAAAAAGACTGCCATCATCCTGTTCCCAAGAAAATGGCGCACACAGGAGGAAACAGCGATCTCAGTCCCGGTCAGGCAGGCCAGGGTTTGCTCTGTTAAGGGGCAGCCCCGGGTGCTCTGGGTGGGGGCATCCAACTTATTCAGAGGCAGAAAATTCTCAACAGCCAGCAGCTACAGAGAGGCAGCTCAACCTCTAGGGGAAAAGGAAATTATTAAAAATTCACTTCTTATTCAGCAATCACTGTATGAAAGGAGCTGTGACAGGCATTCAAGGGATATGGTGTGACGTTTCTTCAGCTTCTGTTTTGCAGGTGAATGTCTGGCCGCTTATCTGACCAGTGCTACAGGTTGACTCCTGATCAAGTGCATTGGCTTTGAACCAGTGCACAGAGGAAGGTGACCATTTCTGCAGTGACCTGGGGGGCCTGCTCCCTTTCTCATCCCAGTGAACTTCAGACTCAGTCCCACCACACTTCATGCAAATACTTGGAGTCCAAAAAACTCCAATGAATGACCTGTAGGTTTAATAACCAAATTCAGTAGAATAGCTGCATACAGAATCAGCTTTCAAAAATCAATAGCATTCCTGTACACAAGCAACAAACTCACTGAGAGAGGAATTGAGGAAACCACAGTCTTTACAATAGCACCCAAAAACATGAAATACTTAGGAATCAATCTAACAAAGGAAGTAAACGTCTATACATTGAAAACTACAGTACTTTGAAACAGGAGATCAAAGAGGATATCAGAAAATGGAAAGATATTCCTTGCTCATTGATAGGAAGAACCAACATGGTGAAAATGGCCATAATCCTAAAATGGTTACACAGATTTAATGCAATCTTGATCAAAATACCATTAGCATACCTCACAGAACTAGAGAAAACATTCCTAAAATTCATGTGAAACCAGAAGAGACCTAAAATAGCAAAGGCAATCCTGGGCAGCAAAGGCAAGGCAGGAGGCATCATAATCCCGGGTCTGAAATTATAGTATAAAGCTACTGTGATAAAATCTGCATGGTATTGCAAAAGAACACACCTGAGGATCAGTGGAACAGAACAGAAGATGCAGACGCAACTCCATACACACTCAGCTACCTTATCTTTGACAAAAGAGCCAAACATATTCACTGGAAGAAAGTATCTTTCATAAATGGTGCTGGAAAAACAGACTCTCTGTATGTCCAAGACTAAAACTAGACTCAAGTCTATCACCATTTACTAAACTAAAGCCAAAATGGATTAAAGATCTAAATATTAAAACAGAAACATTAAATCTACTGGAAGAGAAAACAGGTTGAAATTTTGCAGACATAAGTGTAGGCAGAGACTTCATGAACAAAACCCAGACCACACAGGAAACACCATAAAGAATCAATGAATGGGATCTCACCTTAGTAAAAAGCTTTTGCATAACAAAAGAATCACTAACAGAGTGAAAAGACAATCCACAGAGATGGAAAAAATTATAGCCAGTTGTCCTTCAGACAATGCTAGACTTATATCTAGAACATATAAAGAATTGGAAAACAATCAGACCCCAAATTCAAAGACCCAATCCAAAAATGGGCATCTGAGATGAACACCCACTTCTCAGATGAAGAAATACAAATGGCAAATAAATATATGAAAAAGTGTTCAACTTCCTTTGTATAATGGAGAGATGCAAATTAAAACAACACTGAGGAGCCGGGCGTGGTGGCACATGCCTTTAATCCTAGTACTCGGAAGGCTGAGGCAGGAGGAGCATTGTGAGTTCGAGGCTGGTTAGGGCTACAGTGCAAGCACAAGGCCGGTCTGAGCTACATAGTGCCTCAAAAAACTAGGACTGGGAGTTTGGTTCAGTGGCTTAAGTGCCTGTCTGGCAGGCGCGAGGTTGTGAGTTTGATCTGCGGTGCCACAGAAAACAAACAAACAAAAAAAACAAACAAAAAAAACACTGAGATTCCATCTCACTCCAAAAAAGATTGGCTATCATGGAGAAACCAATGAATAACAAATGCTGGCGGGGCTGTAGGAAAAAAGAAATGCTTCTCCATTGTTGGTGGAGTGTAGACTGCTGTAAACACTGTAGAAATCAGTGTGGAGATTCCTCGAAAGACTAGGATTAGCAGTTCCATTAGATCCATTTATTCACTATCTAGGTATTTTCCAGACAAATTGAAAACATCATACCACAGTGATATATGTGCACCCATATTCGTAGCAGCACGATTTGTAATACCTAAATCTTGAAAGCAACCCATATGTTCGTCAACCGAGGAATGGATAAAAAAGATGTGGCAGTTTTATACAATGGACTACTACTCAGCTATAAAATAGGATAAACTCGAGGCTTTTGTAGGTAAATGGATGCAAATTGAGACCATCCTTATAAGTGAAATAAATCAGACCTACGTGTGTAAACATCATATTTTCTCCCTAGTGTAAAAAAATGAAACAGCAAATAAGATCCAAATTGTACAATAGATAATGTGAAATAGGAAGAAACTATTCAAAAGAAAAAAAAACTGAAGTGAGGGAAACAAGAAAGGAAGGAAAAAGGGAAAAAAATTATATATATACACACACATGAGATAGTTAAGATAGTTATGCAGCTAGTTTCTCTTGATTCATTTTTTAAAAAGGTTTATGCTAATATTGTTTGGACAATGTTTCATGCCTGTATCTTGTACTCAGAGTAACTGCTCTAAAGATAACAATATGCAATGCATTAATTATTGTTACTCTTCTCTTAACCTGTTATGAAACTGTTTCATTTTTACTTTTATTTCTATTTTTTCTCTGTATAACAAAAAATTTAAAAAGAAAAAAATAAAGGAGAATATTTAATAAAAATAATACTTGGGGTCCAGCTCTATCTGCCTATGCATCCTTTTTTCCCGTGGCAGGCTTTTCCAGGCCCTTGGCCTCTTCCCTGCTTATCTGGCTTGAAAAGTTCTCATTCTGATTCCCTGTACCACTGACTGCCTTCCGTGTTCCTTCATCTAGATCCCTAAAATTGTACAGCCTTCACATTAATATTGTGGCTGCTACCGGGCGTGGTGGCGCACGCCTTTAATCCCAGCACTTGGGAGGCTGAGGTAAGAGGAGCATTGTGATTTCGAGGCCGGCTTGGGCTACAATGCGAGCGCAAGGCCGGCCTGAGCTACACAGAGACCCTGCCTCAAAAAACCAGGGCTGGGATTTTGGCTCAGTGACATAAACACCTGTCTGACAGGTGCAAGGTTGTGAGTTCAATCCCTGGTGCCAAAAAAAAAAAAAAAAAATTGTGGCTGCTTTGTCATTTTGTTGTGGTTCATGTGTGAACTGTTACAATGTCATGCATGATTCTGGGAAGTTACATCCCCAAGTCTAGAGCTAACCTACAATCCACAAAAACCACTTAGTAATCAGATATAATTGTGTGTTATGTTCACATCAGGTTCTCCTGGTTTCAATCGTAGAAACAAAGTTTGACTTAGCGCACAAAACAGAATTTTTTAGAAATCTTTTGTAACTCATAGACGGACGGGCAGAGCAGGACCACCCAAACACATAGTGTTGGAGACATGAATGTCCTTAGCGTCTTCATGTCCCATCTCAGGGTTTGTCACATGTGTCCTTTGTGTTCTAGTCCGCTTTCCTCCGCAGTTGGAAACATGGATGTAGCAGCTTTGAGCTGAGCCACAGTATGAAAAAAACTCAGAGACTCTTGATAGGAGACGATTCAGTCATATTCTTCCCTCAGACCCCTCAACCGTGTTCCACAGCCCCAACCCCTGAAACATGAACTTGGCTTTAGAAGAGTAACTGTCCTTCAACAAGTGCAGAGCTGGTTCCAGAAGGGCGAGACTCTCCAGGTTCCCTTCCTGGACTAGAAGAAGTCATGGACAAGGAGGTGTGCAGGAGAACATCTAAGGGCTCGCCTCGGGCTTCACCCAAAGCTTCCCAAAGGTGAGCTTTTGCAACATCAACATCCTATTCCCACTTAGCCCATCATTCCACTCACATATTTAATGCACAGAGATTGAGAATCAATTCTGATGCTAAGAGACAACACTTCTCACATGAGCTATTCCTTTTGGCAACTTACCTACATAATCACATTATTTGTTGCCTGGGAGAATTCCAAGGTCACAGGGCTCTACCTTGTATGGAGGAGAGAACGAAATGTCATTGTTATAGTCAAGGTTTACAAAAGAATAGATTTAATACAGGACACATAATTTATAGGACTATTTTATAATATTCACCCAAAGAGTCAAGTGCAGGAGAGTGCAAGAGATCTGTCAACACACTAGAGACCCAAAGAATCCAGCTGAGGGCCTGGATCTCACAGCAATGTCCTCCACAAATCCAGCTGAAGACCTAGAGCCCATGGCATTGTCTCATGCAAGTCCGTATCAAGGATCTGCACTGGGAAGGCCCAACGGTCACTGGTAGAAGTTAGGAAGTTTGTGCCAGGGGGACGAAAGATCTGCACCAGCAGGCTGAGGGATCTGCACTGAAACCAAGAAGCAACACTCAAGGTAAGGGCCAGAGAGCTCCTCCATAGAGAGGTGCAGCCAACCTCAGTGACAGTGAGGAACTGAGCTCCTCTGATGACAAAAACATTTGAGTTCATATGAGGCAAACCAGCGAGACAAGCTTCTCCAGGAGAATCAGCAGCACACCACCTTCCCCTCCAGTTCTCTTTTTATGCTGTTGGAGCAATCCTCAAGTGGGTCTTCCACACCCAGAACCATGCTGATTCAGTTCAACTGGATGTTACAAGTTGACCAGTAGTTAACTGTCCCTCCTTGCTGAGACAAAACACCTGACACCCAAAATTAGGGAAGGAAAGGTTTATTTAGCTTATAGTTTTTGGAGGTTTCAGTCCATAATCAGCTGGTTCCAGGGCAGAGTGGCATGGCACTGAGGCAACACTTCAAGGCAGCAGCCAGAGCAAAAGCAGCCAGAGCCAAAAAGGGGAGAGCAAGCCTCTTCTCCTCCCTTATATTGTACACAGGACACCCCCACCAGGGTGGGTGTAGCATTCACAAATCTCCTTGCCTTCCTTTGTACAGGCTGAGGTTGTTTACAAAGTAAGAACCATGGCTCCCTGCTGAATCTCTCAGTTAAACTTCTAAACTTCTCAAGTTGACACAATGTATCAAACATAACATTAACCTGCCATGGTCATCCAAGGCCAGACTGCTAGTGACCAGTAGAAACAGGATTCCATCACAGATCACTGAGACCCCCCCACCCACAAATCCACGTACTTCATCTAGAATGGTGTTCAAAAACTGCTGCAATTCGGATGGGAATTTGACCCATACCTTGAAATACAGTCCCATTTTATTTCCCTAGTCTCATTTGAGAATAAATTGCGTATTTGTTTACAAGATGTTACTAATTCAATATCTTCATAACTCCCTTCAGCAACTCCCTCTTTGAGCACCACGCCCTCTCTGTTCTTCCTACCCAAGGCCAGCCCTTGCTTTGGGTCCTTCAAGGCCACCGATGAGAAAATGCTGAGAAAACACAGGCCACCATCCTCAAATGACTGTGGAATAGAAATTTTACTCTGGAAGTAGGCCAGGGAACAGCTATAAACAGTAGTGTCACCAGCTTCATCAAGTTTAAAACCCGAGCGTTTACTCACATCACAAACACGGGTGAATCAATCCCTTCTCAGTGACAGTGCACCTGAGCGTGACAGATGAAGGGATAGCAAAAGACGACAAGTGATACCGCCACGCACGACTAAGCTTGACAGCAATGGGCAGCAGCATTGTGAGAAGAACGTAACAGAAATTTGCACAGAGGAAATCCCGGTAAGATACCAGTTTTCATCCTGGCCTCACTTGGCTTCTAAAAGCAGAGAAAGTGTCCAAGGATCAGAGACCTAGAAGGGGAATAGACCCTTCCTAGGATGTGTAGGGCCAAGGTTGAGTAATTTAGAGACCAGAGAGTAATGGAGAATACGCTTTTGTGTAAACTAGTTACCATCATTTAGCAGGTGTAAGTCTTTTTCTACTCTAATTTCTAAGATGTTGATAGATATATTATAGCTTGGGGTAAGGGCACAAAAGTGTTGTTGCAGGCATGACTCCAAGATTTCATGTACAACTCTAGAATGGCACCAGTTTGAGCTGCACAGGTAGAAAAATATGCTTTAAAGAATCCTTTATGCTGAATCGCTGCAATCATTGTGGAGATCACAGGTACAAATATATATGCAGCTAGCATATTACAAAAGATTTTTCATGCTTATGCTTTTCTTTACTGTTTTATTCAAAGCAGTTGCACCCAAGCCATAACTTATACATCTCTGAAATTTTTTAACTCCTTCCTCCAGATAGTGGGATGGTTATTAAAAAGGTGAATAGTTCTCCAAGTACCCAAACTACCAAAAGCTCAAATAACCTTTGGGTTGTGGAATGCAAGAGCAAGATGTGTTAGAAACCATGGAGGTCAATGCCACAACTTTGAATGTATCAATCCAATTAATTTAGCAAATATTTACTGAGTGTGTAAATAAGCCCAGACAGGTTATGGGTCACATGACAGGCCCTATCATCTGTAAAGTAGCACAGTGTGTTAGCTGAGTACTGACAGTTAATGTAAAAAATAAATAAGGCCCTGGATCGTTGGTGCTTAACACACAGAGTCTTATTTCTGCCTCACATGAAATCCAAATTGGATGTTTCTAATCTACAGTGAATCAGCACCATCCAATTTCCTTTGCTGCCTCAAATGCACAAATCAGACTTTGCAACTCCAGTTACGTAGGTGGCACAAATGGGCACTATGCTGTCAGGACAGGGATAATGCTTTGTTCTCAATCTCTGTGACACCAAGTATCAAAGATCAGAGTGCCTGGAAGGTCACTTGGACCTTAAAATTTAGTTACTATCCTGATACAGGGGCACTGGGTTTTGTTTGCCACCAAGAGATGAGATGAGACACGAGATAAGCTTTTCTCCTTTCAGGAGCTGATGGGCTCCAATAAAAAAAAGGTGGCAACATTTTTGGAGTAGAAATGCCCCCTCTGAAAGTCCTGGACAGCTTAGTCCTGAGAAAATGCACGGACAAGACATCCAAGCCGAGTGTCGAGAGCATTTGGACCGAGGATCAAAGACTGATTCTTGAGTAGAGAGAAAGTTATTCACTCTCCAGGCACCACGGCCCAAACCAGAAGTTCTGAATTTAGTTGGACTGATTGGGGCTCGTGCTAAAGCTATTTGTAGCTTTACATACAAGTTAACCAGAAAAACAACCAAATCTATTAGAGGACCTAGCAGCAGGTGCATTACAAATAACAGGGCCAGGGATATAGCTCAGCGATACAGCGCCTGCCTGGCAAGCATGAGGTCGTGAGTTCAATTCCTAGTACCGCCCCCAAAAAAGCAAATAATCCCCTAGGTGTCCCAGCAGCCCTACTGTTCTGGTCTGTACACGCCAGGCGTCCTTGTGGACTTCAGGTTTTTGCTGCTGCTAACTTCCAATAATGGCCTCTGGCAGTCTTTGCCCCCAGTCACCCTTTGAGATTTTGATCTCTCAGAACATGACTGCCTGCTGCACTCCGCTTGAGAAACAGTTGGTGGCCTCCTCCTGGGCACTTGTGGAAACCGAGATCACTGCACCCAAGCGTTCCCATCCTGCGGGGGACCCTCGTGCTAATGACAGAGGTGCGGATGCGAACAGACTCCTCATATCACACAGAAGAGCAACGAGTCTGGTCCCCCAGATGAGTTCTCTTGTCACAAAACTGGCTGAGGCCACAGCTTTAGGGACTCACTATCTCACTCCTGAATACCTATGGGGACAGCTGCCTGGAGACCACACCCAGGAGGTCCTTGAGGCTTCTTTGACCCAAAGCTGACGATGTCCACTTGATGGCAGCAGCCTTCTAACCCTAGTGGCATCAGTCTAAACTTCTGTTGTGGGAGCGCGTAGTCCTATGGACAAGACAGAGAGCCATCGCTCTAGCTGAACACAGCACCACTAGTGACCAGGCCTGCCCCTTTCCATCTGCTTGTGGGCTGTGGCGAGTGGCTTAACTACTGGATGACCACAAATGAGCATATTAAAGACATTTCTGGCTGAAGTCAGCTCTGAAAAGCTGTTAGTCCAGCTCGTGTGGCACTTCTTGCATCTTCGATGAGTGTCCCAGGGGAGGGCATATGCCCAGATGGGACTGGATGGAACAGTGTGGCTCCTTGGGTCTCCACACCCCTAGCGGATTACTCAGTCTACTGTGGGACGGGGCATAGTAGGACCGTCATTAACCCAATAGGCTCAAAATTGGGCTTTCATCAACATGCCAGGGAGGTTGAATGGGCCGACCAGGACTGTGGCATTTGTCGCAGGTGCCTAAGGAGGACAGAGACCCCTATCTCTGAAGATGGACCCAGTCCTTGTATGACAAGTAGAATGTTTGTCTTATCCTGCCTCGGACACTTGCCCGTCATTACAGAGTTGCCCTACTGTGAAAGTGGCCGACTGTGGCCATGCCGTAGTGGCAGTGGAGAGCAGGTGCTGCCCTGTTTCTGATTATCTAGGTCACTGGCAGTTAGATGACAGCACATCGCTCACAGCAAATGGGCCCCAGCAGTGGTGATGGACACAACCGTCAGGGGACATTTCCTGCCCCTTATCATTCCCAGGCTGGTGGGAACCCTCCTGTGGTGGGACAAACTTTTAAAGACGTGACTGAAAAAGTTGCTGGACATAGGCAGCAGAATTGTGGCCTCCACTTCATAAGCAAGTCATGGAAGCCTTCAATGCAGCTGTTCTTCAAAAGAGATGCTCTTTTGAAAGCTGTGTTTAGAGAGGATGTGGGGAGAAGAGTTTGGCCAATGGGAACCATTTTCCACATCCATTATTCTACCCTAACAATACCTACCGGACACTTTCTTCCCCCGCTGCTAAGACGGCCTGGGAAACCTCCGTGTGCATCAAAGGAGACAGTGCTGGGAGGGAGACTTGAGTCAGTTGTTTCTACCATCACTCGCCTTTGCTTGTCAGAAAAGGAAGCTTATATAGAGCACAAAGAGTGTGGTCAGTGAACCCTAGAAAACTCCTACAACGGGGCAACTGGGAAACATTAAGAAATGCCATTAACATTGTAAATTCTTTTGTGCCCTGGCCTCTTAATCCTTTAATTATTTCCTAAAAGGTCTGGGTGTGGGACATAACTAGTTGGTAAAGGGAGAAACATAGCTATTGGAGTCAGACAAACAAGATTATGTCGCTGTGAAGGAAAATGACCACACCTGCTACCTGAGAAGGGAATGCATTTACATTCGGGTATATAATCCAATTCTAAAGCTTTTTGTGTGTCGTGTGAGGCGATGGTCAATTTTCTTTTTTGTACAGATACCTCATTGTTTCACTGCTATTTGGTGAAAGGAATTTCAATGTTTCAGTAAGTTTTGAAATCAACAAGTATATATATCTCTACATATTTTTCTTTTCGAAGAACTGTTTTGATTATTTAAAGTCCCTTGAATTTGGGACAAATTTCAGGGTAGATTTTTCTCTTTCTCTAAAAAATGTTATTGGACTTTTGACAGGAATTGCATTCAAGCTGTAGATTGCTCAGGGTACAATATGTATACATACTAAGCGTTCCATTCTATGAGTATGATACATCTTTCTAATGATTTAGGGCTTTATTGTCTTTCAGAAATGACTTTCAGTGTTGATTCCACAAGTTTTTCAACTCACTGGGTACGTTGATTCATAAATTTTTAAATCTTTTTTGATGTTATTGAAAATAACAGTTTTCGTAATTTCCTTTTCAAATTGTTCATAGTCAATGTATGAAAATACAACCGACTGTTGTGTGCTTCCAGTTTGGTATATTTATTTATTAGTTCTCATATTTACTCCATGGAATCTTTAGTACTACCTGTACTAAAGATCACATTATCTGCAACAGATCATTTTACTTTTTCCTTTCTGATTTGGATGTCTTTTGTTTCTTTTTATCATCAAGTTGCTTTAGAATTCCCAATGTTATGTTGAGTAGAAATAATAAAAAGCAACAGATTTTCTTTACACCTGGTATTAGAGAAAAAGCTTTCAGGCTTGCATTCTTATGTGTGACTGTCACTGTGGAGGTTTTATGTGTAGTATCAGCACGTTGAGATTTTTTTTTCCTATTCCTTGTTTGTTGAGTATTTATTAAAATTATGAAATTCATAGAGTTTTGTCAAATACTTTCTGTGCTTCAACTGAGATGGTCATGAGTTTTGTTCTTCATTCTTTTAATGTGGCACATCAATTTTCATATTTCGAACCATCCTTTCATTCCAGGAATAAATTCTGCTTGGTCATGATGTATAATTCTCTTAACATTGAATTCAGTTTACTAGCATCTTGTTGAGTGTTCCATAATGAATATTGATCTCTACTTTTTTTTTCTGATGTCTGTCTGGCTTTAATGCTAAGATAATGGAAGTCTTTCCCTGTGTGTCAGCGCTACTCACCGACTGCGGGGTAGAGAACAAGGCCTTACCAAGAAGCAAGCCCTCCCTGCGAACCAGTGCCGTGTGCGGGCTGCCGGCAGCGAGGGAACAGCAGACCCCAGCCCCTTCTGGTGTGCGGGCTGGCAAACTAGAAGAGCCAATCCCCCCCACCCTGTAAGTGACCAGCTGACCCAGAGAAACACAGGCTGTGATGATAGCTATTGAGGTGAAATGCAATTTTTTTTTTTTTGAAATGCAATATGATGGTTGTGGTGTTTGGTGTTCACTGACCTTGCAGGTGTAGGGCCAGTGGTCTGATCATCTATTCAGAGGATGGAGGTACACAGTGTGGCATCTAGGGGGAATCTCCTTCTGAGGGTGGTAGCCATTGTTAATTCCCTATTGTCTTGTTTTGAAGTCCTGTATCATTTTCATTGTTTTGTTGGGTTAGGGTTTGTTCTGTTTTGTTTTGTTTGATTTTGTTATGTCTGATGGCAAGAGCAGCTATTTCAAAGATAGCAAGATAAGTTATGTAAGCAAATTTGGATTTACTATTGTCTTTGTTTTGAAGTCCTTTATTGCATTCATTGTTTTGTTTTTAATGGTTCCATTCTGTTTGTTTTTCACTATGTCTGAGGGTATCTGCAGCTATTCTGAGGACAACAAGAGGCATTATGGTAGCTATTGCTGATTTCGTATTGTTTTGAAGTCCTGTGTCACTTGCACTGGTTTGTTTTGATTGATTTTATTCTGTTTTATTTTCCTTGGTTTTATCTTCTTTAAAATAAAAAAAAAAGATAATGATAGCCACACAGAATAAACCTGGAATTTTTCTACGTCTTCAATTTCTTAGAAAATGTCAACAAGAATTTCTCTCAGTTCTTTAAATCTTTGGCAAAATCCACCAATAAAGCTATCAGATCTGGAACTTTTTGTTAAAATAGTTTTTTTTCCCAAAATTATTGATTTAAAATTTTTCAAAGGGATTGATTTGATTAATCTAGGACCGTATTTCTCAACCTTGACTGCACCTTAATGTCACCAGGGGAAAATTGCTCAGCCCCCACATGCTCAGCCCCCATTCCTAGCCCATTCCTAGTCTAATCCCTGGGGCTGGGGCTGAGGCATCATTAGCTTTATACAGTTCGCCCCGGGGAGTTCACTGTGCAGCTGGAACTGGGCTTCACTGTGCTGAGAGACCATGTAAGCACATAGCTGTAGATAATTAATGTGCTCTTAGATACAGAAGCAAAAATCAAAAGAGGGAAATGAGTTATCATTTTTCTTTCTTTTCTCTTTTTGTGGCACCAGGGATTGAACTCATCACCTCACGCCTGCCAGGCAGGA